>JARJDS010028922.1:0-11763 GCA_030264155.1 Atheta pasadenae | reverse complement strand
TTGTGTTCGAATTTATTGGCGTTTGTTTGTGACGAACCATTGGAGAAGAAATTACTGAAAAGTGACAATTCTGGGTATTGTACTGAATTACATGTCATTAGTGAGGCTTTGAATATTCAAAAAACAAGAGCTTCTGATCGTTTGAATGCTTTGAAATTGATCTATGACTTGATGTTGAAGAGTAAGAACGATCCGAGTATTACGATACATAATTGTATACAACAACAATTATTAGCTGGGTGTTTTGGGTTGTTTAACACTAAAGCAGAAGAATCTTGTACTCAGCTACATCATTATCTTGAAGGTATTAACGCATCGCCGGTTACGACACAAAGTTGTATTCGTGTTGTGGTTCATGATATTTATAAATTGTTGGTGGAGTTGTTGGAAACGAATTCGGGCGATTATAGTAAAAAACAATTGCAGTTGTTGACTATATTTTCATTGAGTACTAGATATCATGCAAATGATTTGTCATTGGTGATTGAATCTGGTTTGCTTACTATTTTGGCTGAACTGTATAATTATCTAATGGTACCTAAACATATTATCAGTAAAACCCAGATGTTAAACGTTGCTTCGTTGAGGTTAACGCATATTCTTGCCATGTCGTGTTGCATTCATGCGAAGGAGATCGGACAATCGACGATTGAGACTGTCATTGAGAGGATGTTTGTGCAGTTTCATGATATTGTGTTACATAAACCGCAATTGGAGCATGATCATCAGTTAAAGCATCAAGTTGCGTATGTTAGATCCAAAAATAATTACGACAGATTGTTGGGGGATTTTTTGGTGTTTTTGAGAATGTTGGCTACTGATGGAGTGATGCAGAAGTATTTTGCTACCAAGAAATGGATTGATGCTTTGTTTGTTGTGTTGCATAGCAAGAGATCGGATATGGAGTTAAGGCTCAGTTTGTATGGATTGAGGCCGAAGCTAATTGTCATACAGATTTTACAGATTATTTTGCCGGGGTTGAAAAGTAAACATTTGGATGTGGCACAGAGAAATAGTATTGTGGATAAGTTATTTACGCAATTGTCGTTTGAGGTTTGGGGGATTATTAATTTGTTGGAGAGGGATGATTGTAAAGAAGATCAGGATATTATTGAAGAAACGTAAGTATTTTGTTTTTAATTAATAAATCAGTGATAGTAAAATAAAAAATGAATTGCTTAATAGTAAAGAGTCCCAAGAAGAAGATAACATCGTAATAGAAGACTTCGGTTTTGATCCGGAAAAATGCGCCAATTGTTTCATCGAATATAACCTCACTTTAGTTCACGATTCGGGCGGTAGAGGCTACGGTTTAGGCATGAGTGCAATGAAAAGCGGCTGCTATCAATGGAAAATACTGATCGTAAAAGAAAACAAAGGCAATGAAGGTACTTGTATCGGTGTGGCGCGGTATCCGATACAAGATTGCAGCCATCGTAACACACGTGACATGTGGCTTTATCGCGCTTACAGTGGTAGTTTGTATCACAATGGCGAGTGTGATTTATGTCTAGAAAGTTACACACAAGGGGATTACATAACCGTTGTGCTCGACATGGAAGCCAGAACATTGAGTTTTGGTAAAAACGGCGACGAACCTCGTGTTGCGTTTGAAAACATTGACGCAACTGAGTTGTATCCCTGCGTTATGTTTTACAGCACAAATCCGGGCGAAAAAGTCAAAATCACTGATATGCAAGTCATAGGCCACCAGAGGGCGTACCAAACTGGTGAACCTGAACTGGCACCGATGCCTACAGTAATGGCGGAGTCTTTGATTACGTTGATACGCAAACTACACGTGTCTAACACGTGGGTCGATGAAATTAATTCTGCGATTATACATCGGCTGAAAGAAATTAAGACTTTGTTTCCCATGAAGAATGCTTCCGCTATTGATGTGACTTCTTTGGAGGATCCGACGGTGTTGGAGTGTTTTCAAGGCATTGATTTGGATAAGTTGTGTTCACATGTTTGGTCCGCCATGGCTGTAATTGGAGGTTATGATCGAGGTTTACGCATGGGCGGTTTTTGTAAATTGAAATCGTCTGGTAAACGCGGTATTGTTTTGGGTATTGTCAAACCAGGGATTATACCGGTTAAAGTACAGTGGGAACCTGATGGTGAGATTACCGATGTATCTTCACCAAGTCAAATTGATTTTATCGAACCCCAACCGTTTAATACCTACCGGTTGGTTGGCTTGACACCGGATATTTTGACACATCTTTCACGATTGAGTGGTATTACTGACGAAATCACTATGCCGATTGTTACGTTGACCAAGGAGGAAGAGGAGCTGTTAGTATCGGAGAACTTCGTCGATCGTAGATTACAATTTCAAGCTTTGCAAGGTTGGAAGTCTAAGTTTAATCTAGATAATGCCGATCATTCTAAACTAGGTATTCCTTCACATGTGGACGGTTCTAAAGGTCTTGCTAGGACAATGGAGTCGCTCACCAGCGAAATGGTTTCATCCATTATGGGCGAGGTAAAGAAGATATCCGAGAAGATGTTGCCGACGACTTTGACTGAATTTCCGTCCAAGATGCAATTGGACGATGTGGAAACGAAGAAGTGTATAGAATCTCGACGCACTGAGGCGGGTTTATTAAAGAACAAGCTGTTGAAGATTGAAACCAATGTGATGAAGCTCTCTTTCCTGCAGTTTGCAGCGTTGAAGTGCATGCATTCGGTGCTCACTTCCAGTAAGTACTCTGAGTTGTTTTTGGTGTCGAATAATTTTAATCTGAAAGTGGGCAATGACGAAATGCGTGATGTGGTGAAAAATATTATGCGATCGATTGCGGAGAAGAGTATTGAGCAGAGTAAGTTGAGAAATGTGGTTAGTGTCGATGAGATGGAACGCGGCGCCAGTATGTTGCACGCGAATTATGTCAAGTGTAAAATTAGCGGCATGTATTCGGAGTTTAATGATGTGCCGGATAAAAAATTAGTGCCGAAACAACGCAAAAAATCTGTGTGTTCGTTGCATAGTAGTTCGAGTAATATGGGTGGCGCAAGCGGGCTAGGGGTGCAGCCAGGAAGCACGGGGCAGATGTTTAATTTCAGGCCACCAACTGCTTTAGCGGTTGGTTCATCTTGTCCACCGTGGAATATTTTGGATCCCTATGGTTCTTCAACCAGTCAAGGTTAGTGGATTTTGCTTAGGTTAAATTAGACCGGTACATTTTTTTGTGTTTCTTTCTTGTAAAACCGGTTATTATTAACAGTTTTCTTTCTGTAAACCCGGTCAACTTGTTTGAACGGTGTTTTAAAACGAAATTGCCGTTTCTAAAATGTTTGTTATTGACCGGTTTGCAAACCGGTTAACCGATACCAATTTTTACTAATATTTATAAAAAAATATAAACAATGAAAAAATATTTTACAAACAGTATCGGCCCAGTCATCATCAACATCCACACGCTCCCGCCGTTCAATACTCTTCAGTAATTCTGACTTTGAAGAAGAGCTCTGGTCAATTCGTCGCAGATCGAACTCCCCACCACCGCCGCCAATCGCCGCACCATTACTAGAAATGGGTTTCTCCCTTCGCCATATCTTGAAAGCCATAACCGAAACGAAAAGCTCGGGCGAAGTAAGCGCACACACAATTAACATGCTCGCTACGTGGATGATTGAACACCCATCCTTAGATACCTGCTTAGAAGAAGAAGGTCGTGCATCAAATGCACCACTAACCAATGACAATCACGCTAGCAGTGCAAGTTCTTCTTCTACACGTGTGACTCACGTAAATTCCACTGGTTGCAGCACTAGTCATGATGATTCATCATCAACTCAACCCCCTGGATCTACTTCAACTCAATCTGGTCAAACCCAATCACAAACTAGGAATATTTTTGCCACACCAAAATTATTACAATTAAGAAATTTAGCGATGATGAACCGTCATAGGTTAAGTACATCTGAAGATCAAGAGACTTCTACTTTATACCCAAGTCGGGTGTGTGGGTTGGGCATGCGTAGACGCGGTTGTCCTGATATCAGAGGTTATTTTGCAGACAGATCATCGGAGAGAACACGCGACAGGGATCGTGAGCGCATGCACGTTAGAGGTGAAGCACACCCTCTGATTGCTAATGTTTCGCCGGCAACTGATGTGGATACTGATAGGGATGTACCATCAAGTCAAGGATGTGGACAGGATGCAGGGATATGCCAAGAGGAGTTGTCATCGTGTCCTTGTCATGAATACGAACAGAAACTACGTAACTTCTTGACTCAACCATGCGGTACTAAACCGAAATGTTTATGTGGAACCAATTCAACATCTAATCTTTTGAGGTCAAACACGAATATTACATCCTCTGGCCAGGCGAGTTTGACTGGCGGCAATTGTCAGTGTTTAACAGATCCTACATCAATTCACAATCATCGCGTTAATTATTTGCATTTAATAGCGCCTGATATTATCTTTGATGAAAATAACAAAATCGAGGAAGATGCTTCCAACCTTAAAATACCGGACGTTGATCTAGATATAGATTTCTTTGAAAGTAACGACATTGAGAAAATTAAAAATCATTTTGGTATTGGGGTCCAGGATAGCAGTTTTAATCCTAGTCCTGTGAGAGTGGGATTGAGTTTTGGGATGGATTGTGACCCATTGGGTACCTCGTCGGTGGCAACGATCAGTTACGATTCCCATCGGCAGAATGAGTATGAAATGAAAAATTTGGGCACACAAGCTTCATTTATTAATTATCCACATGATAGGATCACGGCTTATAAGTACATGACAAGGTCGATACATATTTTGTTGTGTAGAAGTATAATTTTGAATGTTTTGTCCTTATTGAGTTCGTCAAACTCTGTAAACCTGGTTAAGAGTTTGGAGGTTATCGGATTATACGATATACGTCGAGTTGTGCGTGTTATGGCTTTAACGGCTATGAACCGGGTGGAGATTACCAATACCAGCACCCCTGACACACCAGTCCCGTCTCTGAAGAAAGGATTTAAGTTGAGCGTACCAATGTCTGCAGCAGAGAGCACGTGTTTGGACAACCTTAGTATTGCTATTGCTGCTCTAGCACAGAATGACAGCGATGCTTCGAAGTTGGTGGTAAACATGTGTACTAGAGATTTATTGAAAGGAGCCTGCACAAATAGTAGTACCGCTTCCTCAAAAAGTGCGTTTGCAGTTACCCAAGCCCTGGTTTGCATTTTAAGCACCCACGGTGGGTGTTCATTGTTAGATTTGACTAAAGAAGACATACCATCGGTTGTACCACCATCAACGGATCCTACCCCTACTACTGGAAGTGTTTCACCTCAATCTCCCCAATCGCCTACTAATGTTTCAAATTCATTGAGTTTGGTCAACGCTCTATGTGCTTTTGTCATGTCACCAAAAGTTTCTCAAGAGAACAGGCATTGGGCCGCACAGCAGTTGTTCAAATGTGTGTCAACTAGAATCAAAACTTTTGCTGGACCTGTTTCGGACCAGGTTAATTATTCAGACTTTAGTGGGTATTTGCCTGAAAAACCTACCATCACTTTGGAAGGTCATGATAACCGTGTGAGTTCAGTTGTTATGAACCAGCACAATGGTTTGTTAGCTTCTGTGGGTTATGATGGTACTGTGAGGATATGGGCGTTTGATAATGAGGGTGAGACTAACGTCAACAATGAAAATAATCAATATGCGTTCAACATGTCATGGTACCTAGCCCATACTTTAGTCTTTCATGAATCTCTTGATGTTTTTGGTTGTGAATTACGAGATAAATTAATCGGTGACGTTAAATGGTCCCCCAAAGGTAATTATGTGGCAGCTTTTATGAATAACATCATTAATATATGGCCCATACCTATTGGTCAAGAAATCGAAGGTTATAATTGGTATATTGATGACCAACACGAATTGATTACGGTGATCAGTTTTCCTAAAGAAAAAAATAAGAATCAATTGAATTTGAATGAGTATCTGTTAGTGGGTAAAGTTGATGGTACCATATCTTTGATAACGGTGTTCAGGGATCAGAAAACTAGCGATTTGTTGGTTAACTATTCAATGGGTAATGAGATGGTGAGGTTTATTGATTGGCACCATGAAGAGGAACCGTTTGTTATTGGTTTTTTGAATGGTACTCTAAAGTTGGGTTATTTACATTCAAACCAACGGATTATAACAACTAAAGCACATAATGCAGAGTTGACTGGATTAAAGTACTGCCCTCTAGGTGTTTTAATAGTAACTGCATCCGCGGATATGACGTGTAAGATTTGGAAATTAACGGAAGACAAAACTAACCTCAAAATGTTGCATACGTTAAAGCACGAACACACGCCATCTTGTATTGAGTTTTCGTCAGTGGCTGGCAATACAACTACGCCGTATTTGTTGGCAATTGGTACGATTTATGGTACGGTTAATGTTTGGTTATTACCGCACGCCAAACATATTCAAGTACCACCTGTGCAGGTCTTTTCGAAGCAAGGACATTGTTATGAACCGGTTACTACGATAAGTATTAATTCTACCGGTGATTTGTTGGCTTCTGGTAGTTTGAAGGTGGTTAATTTGTGGTCTTTAGTTGATGGTGTGCTGTGTCATACCATAACCGGGCCTGGAGGTGTTGATACTAATGGTTTGACGTGGAACAAAAATAGGTTATGTATTGCTTTCAATCGGTGCAAAGACTTGACGTTGTTGGAGTTTACCAAACGGGATTATCATGATTACAGACCTCTTTATGTTGGGAGAAGTTCGTTACTTAAAAACGGCATAAAAAATTTATCGACTGCTCCGTTTTTGAAAAATTTTATCATGAGTCTGCCTCAACTGTTAATGGATCAGTACTATAGCGAACGGATGCAGGTTCAAACCGGTTTGCAATTGATGCATTCGAATTATTTGAAGAGTTTAACTTCACTTAGTATTTTGTTGAATTTGAATGATGTGATTTACACGAAATTGCGGCCTGTCAACTTTGTTAATGAGTTTAACCATGACGCGCAATGGTTGGATACGTTTACAACCACTGTGAAAATAGCGGAGTCGTTGGTTAAGAGGACGGAATTACCAGTTAATCTCAAAACTATCGATGAGCTTGATACTGAAAAGTTGCAGGCTGTACAGAATGATTTTTGGAGTTTGAAGCACGACGAACAGATTATGGATTGGGTGAAAACACGCCCGGAAGATTGGCAGATTGGTGGTAAATGTGTTGCCTACCTTTGGGGGTCCAATCGGTATGGACAATTGGCAGCTAATTCTCCAAAAAGTATCACACCAATGGAAGTGGAGGCTTTTACTTTGGCGAAGAAAATTGTTTGCGGACATAACTGTACTTTTGTTATTCAAGCCAACGGTACAGTTTTAGCTTGTGGTGAAGGAAGTTACGGACGTCTGGGTCAAGGGAACAGTGACGATTTGCATTCGTTGACTGTGATTTCCACTCTACAAGGGTTTGTTATCACTGACCTAGCGACATCTGTCGGTTCGGATGGACATAGTTTAGCGTTAGCTGAAAGCGGTGAAATATTCTCATGGGGAGATGGTGATTATGGTAAACTCGGACATGGGAATAGTGACAGACAGCGCAGACCTCGGCAAATTGAAGCTTTACAGAACGAAGAGATTGTACAAATTTCATGTGGGTTTAAACACTCTGCGGTTGTGACAGCTGATGGTAAATTGTTTACCTTTGGCAATGGCGATTATGGTCGCTTGGGTTTGGGATCTACTACAAATAAAAAACTGCCGGAGCGCGTTACTTTGTTAGAAAACTATAAAGTTGGTTATGTTTCTTGTGGGCATAACCATACGGCGTGTATTTCTCAAGATGGCAGAAGGGTGTGGGCTTGGGGAGAAGGGGATTATGGGAAATTGGGATTGGGCCACACCGCTACCAAGAGTACGCCGCAATTGATTGAGTCTTTGTATAATAAATTTATCAAGAAAGTAGGCTGTGGAACGAATTTGTCGGTATTTTTATCAGAAACTGGAAAGATTTACGTTTCTGGTACTGATCGTATCAATTGGCAGGAGAGTACGCCGAAGAAGGGCGAGTATCGTCCGCAGGAGTTGACTGTGTTTGCTGGGAAGTATACGTTTAAGGATTTTGCTGTTGGTACTGAACATGTGTTGTTTTTGACGAATTGTGATAAAGTTTTTGCTTGGGGTATCAACGGTGATGATCAACTGGGGATAGCTCATTCCGTCATGTGGCAACCATCGATTGTTGCGCAGTTGAGTAATAAAGGCACTCAACAGATCTCGACTGGAAGGACACATTCTGCTGCTTGGACTTCGGAGGCTATGCCAGGAAGGAAGCCTGGGATTAAGAATTCGTTAAGTTTTGGATTACCCAAAGATATTCCTAGTCAGTATGAACATCTGCAAGGGTTGAGTATGGAAGTTATCCAACAAAGGTTGAAGTTTTTGCACAGTTTTTCTGATAAATTGTACTCGTGCTGGACGTTGATGCCTTTAAGTTCGCAACAGATAGAATTGAATATTCCACCTTTAGAGGGTTTGGTTTCTCATGTTTTAAGACCTTTACTAGCTCCGAGGGTTTATACCTTACCGTTTGTTAGGTGTATTGGCAAAACCATGGTGCAGGGTAAAAATTATGGCCCGCAGATTATTGTGCGTCGTATTGCACACAAAGGGCATAAATTGCGACCGATTTTTATTCAAGTTGCTAAGCAAGTTATTGAAATACGACCTACTGATTTGAGGCTACCATCACGTGCTTGGAAGGTGAAACTTGTCGGTGAAGGTGCTGACGATGCTGGAGGTGTTTTTGATGATACCATAACGGAAATGTGTCAGGAGATTACCTGCGGTGTTGTGCCGTTGCTGATTCCGACACCTAATGCAGTGCACGATGAAGGTTATAATAGGGACAAGTATCTCTTTAATCCGGAGTTGATAGGTGAGCAGGATTTGTCTTGGTTTAAATTTTTGGGTATTTTGTTTGGTGTGGCTGTGAGGACGAGGAAACCGTTGGCTTTACCTATTGCTCCGATAATTTGGAAGTTGATTGTGGGTGATCCTGTCACTATTAGTGATTTGCATGAGGTGGATTCGATGTATGTGCAGAGTTTGAGAAGTATACGGGATATACATCTCTCGGGTGTTACCGAGGATAACTTCCAGGATGTGATACCGTTAGACTGTTTTGAGGGGAGTAGTTGTAATGGGAAGATGGTGCCGATTGTGCCTGGAGGACGAAGTATTCCTTTGACGTTTGCATCGCGGTTGCAGTATGTCGATGCAGCAATTAAGTTTAGATTGGAGGAGTTTGATCTGCAGATTGCGGCTTTGAGAGAGGGGATGGCGGGAATTATTCCGGTGCCTTTGTTGTCGCTGATTACGGCGGATCATATGGAGCAGTTGGTTTGTGGGATGGCGCATATTTCGATTTCACAGTTGAAGAAAGTCGTGAGGTTAGTATTGGCAAAATCTTGATTTTTATATTTAAACTAAATACGATATAGAAATATCTCAAATATTTTCTGAGATATTTAACGTTTAGTGATTAAGAACACTGAAGTATAGCTTGAAAAAGTGTTTTTTGTGTTTTCCTCTAATTATTTATAAACAAAAGATGGTATTATAATTCTGGATATAATTAAGTGGAAAATGCCTGGAAATTAGTTATCTTATATAATTTGGAGAGGTTTCTAAAATATCTATAATATTTTGGAGACATATTAATTTTTAGTGAATGAAACACAAAAGTTTTATTTGCACGATATAAAAAAAACGTTAATTTTTACAACCTTCTAAATAAATTTTAAACTAAACACGATATAGATCCAAAATAATCTGGATTATGTTTAGGATATTATCAACTTTCATATTTTAAAATTATATTTCAAAGATCTCAAAATATATTTGAATTATTTCACATTTAGTGAATAAAAACGCAAAACTATGGCTAGAAACCAATTTTTTGTTTTGTGTTTTCTTCGAATTATTTCTAATCAATAGGCGGTAAACATCTAAAATAAATTGGAAAATGTCAGGTAATTATTATCTTATATAATTGAAAAAGTGATACTTTAAATATTGATAATATTTTAGGAGTTATTTAACCTTTAGTTAAAACACAAAAGTTTATCTGCATTTCTTTTAATAGCTTTTAAGTTAAATACGATATATAAAGTAAATAATCTGGAAAATGTTTGAAATATTATTAACTTTTATATTTTCAAAAGATTTATCAAATATTTTTGGGGATATTTTCATTTAGTGGACAAAAACACAATAGTATGACGTTTTGGTGAAAAAAAAAACACAAAAATGTATCTGCATGAATTTAAAAAACGTTAATTTTTACATTTTCTTTTCATAACTTTTAAGCTAAACACGCGATAGAAACTAAATAATCTGGAAAATGTTTACAATATTATCTACTTTTATATTTTAAAAAGATTTTTCAAATATCTCAAATATTTTTGGAGATATTTTGCTTTTAGTCCATAACAACGGAAAACTATACCTAGAAAATGTCAGGAAAATAATTATCTTTTATAGTTTGAAAAGATTTTTAAAATATCTGTATTATTTTTGAAGATATTTAGCAATTTGTAAACTATATCACTTTTTTTTAAATTTTAATACCAACTAGAAACATTATTGATCTGTTTAGGTACCGAGAACTAGATGAAAATCACCAGATGGTCAAATGGTTATGGTCCATTTTAGAAAGCTTCTCAAACACCGAACGGGTTTTGTTTATGCGTTTCGTCTCTGGAAGATCGCGATTACCAGCAAACATGGCTGATCTGTCACAACGTTTTCAGGTATTTATTAAAAAAAGATCCATTATATAATTTTATTATTTTTTTAAAATTTAATTAGGTAATGAAAGTCGACCGAGCTCCAAATGGATTACCCACTGCCCAAACCTGCTTCTTCCAACTCCGTTTACCACCATACACGAGTCAAGAAATAATGGCGGAGCGTTTACGATACTCCATCAACAATTGCCGCTCAATCGACATGGACAACTACATGTTGGCGCGCAACACTGACGTTGGTCCTGGTTCTGAGGACGAGTATTAACGATAAGAATATAAACTATAAATTTAACAACAAATGAAGATTAAATTCTAACACAAACTAACAAAAGTCTGTGATTATAAGTAACATGTTTATTTATTGACGTTTAACGGAACTTCCTGTGAGGAAGTTTATTTGAAGACTCGAAGATTAATTCAAAGAAGAAAGACGTAAGATGCTTTTAAACATTTTTAAAATGATCGGAAGATACAAAAAAATTGAAAATTTAAAAAAATTTACTTTAATGCGCAGAAATACCTTGCCGTTTCTTTATTCAACTTTTTCTTTATTCTAAAAGATATATTATACAATTCTACTTTTTGTTTTTGTTTTTTTTTTTTTAATGGAAAGAAGAATTTTAAATTAACAATAATAATGACAGTTTCGAAGAAATTTTGTGTAATTAGTGTTTAATCAATGTTTAAACTACGAAAAGAACCTTGCATTCCAAACAAATTGGCTGAGTTTGTGATTTGTGTGTTGTCCTCCGTACGACGAGTTTCATCAACGCGCCATCTATCGCCATCCATGTAAAACTCACGATTATTCTCAACTTTCATCAACCATTCTTCTTTAATTGACTCCATGGTGACGTTCAGTGTACCGCCATATTCTTTAGGGATTAATTCCGGTGATATGTAATCGAATAAAGTCGAAGAGTTTGGTGCGTGGAATATTAACTTGAAAGAAAATTGTTTTCAGGCATATTGGGTTGC
>JARJDS010028920.1:0-13195 GCA_030264155.1 Atheta pasadenae | reverse complement strand
TGCTTGGACCGCTTTTCATGGGCATGTCGTTCGTATTATGACGATTGCATCTCGACGATTCGATATAATATAAATTCAATTCGAATTTGTTGCACTTTCGCATTGCGCACCTTAATGTTCGACGTGGTATGTACAGTGAAAGAGATCCGATGGCGGCGATAGATGACTGAATGGTTCTCGCGTCCGAGTATCACCACAGACAATGTGGATAGATACAATATAGCGCCCGACCTTCATTGCCACCCATAAATACAAATATTTATTACGAATTAATCTATTCGTGTATCGGATTCAATCAATATTCAACGACGGTTCATGGCAGTAATACCCGCGATATATTCGATCGATATGATGACAAAGAAGAATCACAATTGTTACTTATATATTAATATACGAAAGTGTTTCATGTTTCATGTTTTGTTTTGTTTTGTTTTACATTTAGGTTGGAATGTAAGTAACAAACTAAAGGTTGGGTTTGATAATTTTGTTTTTTGTCTCTTGACTCGACATTAAATTAAACATCTTGGTAGTTAGTGATTGTGTGATAGTGACGTCACAAATATTTTGAGGTTAACACCATAAACAAAGGGAAGAAAAACAAGAAAATTGGTTTATGATTAAAATTCCAAACTGTAAAATGTTTTCAAACATTTTAAAATGAGAGAAAACCAATGAAGCAAGAAAAGTAGCAAATTGACGTCTACGTCCTGCTATACTTGCAGTACATTCAATAAGTGCGGCACACTGTACACCAAACTATTACGCTTCCTCGTTGTCGTCGTGTACAGTGCGCATTTGCCTATTACGCTCAAAATCGCCAACTTCCTCTCGCGATTCTTCGGATTTAACTTAAACTGACTTAAGGGGTTAACCCACTCTAAAATTTTCATAAAATCAAAAAAATCTTTTTGCCACCGCGCCATCTATAGGATTAAAGTGCGCATTAAAACACTCAAATCTCAAAACTGATTTTTTAAGTTCCAAAGACAAATAACTCAGTCAATTTTCAACCGAATGACTTGAAATTTAGAATATGTCTTGGAATATACATTATCTTTGTAAGTACAAAAGATTTTTGCGATATATTGCATAGTTTATTAGTTATTAACGATTATATGACAATTTTTTAGTCAAATTTTATTTTAAAAACGCTGTACCGCCGCCATTTTGGAATAAATCGCTTCCAAAAAAATATTTTAATTACTCACTAACACCAGTAATAAAATCACGTTAAAAATTTCGTTTTATTTTGAAGTATTTCTTAAAAAATTCTCAATTTTGTGGCCTCTGGAGTGGTCCAACGCCTTATTTGCGTTTAAACTTGCGTGTATTGCGCTTTTCACCATCCGCTCGTAAATAAACCCTCTGTATCAAGAGAGTGTACTCTCTCGCACGAGCGCGTGTAGTACGTTTCGATTTTTTATCACTTAATAGGTGCAAAAAGCTATAAAATATAAAGCGAATAAAGCGAGTGAAGCGAAAGAGATGTGCTCGGCTGCGTTGCGTTCCAGTTCTAGATTTCTAGTAACCCAATAGCGCATCGATCGATTGCCATCGAAGCAGCATCGACAGCGAAATCGAACACACAACACACGGACATCCTCAACAACAACCAACAACAACAACAAGAAGAACACAAGCAAAGAACTATGTCTAATCTCAACATGCAAATACAACACTCTAGCGTCGCGTTGTTTGTGTTCTTCTTGTGTCTTGGCTCTGGCGGTGGACATATCTAATCGTTTTTCTGTTCTGGTTCCCGCCGCGACAATGTCCGAGCTAACAACAAAACGGTGTTAATGCGAAATGCGATCGAATGCATTTTATCATTGACCAATGGTTGAGAAATTGCTTGTCGACAATGTCGACTAAACTCCGACTACAATGTTGTGTCGCGAAATTTATTTTCACTACAATTTAACTTCCGTACTTTACACCAAAACAAAAACAAAACAAAGCAATAAAATAAAAAAACATATATATTTTAAAGCTAAAAATAATGAAATAATGCAGAATATTTCCATGATAATAATTTAATCATTTCGTAGTTCACTTTAAATGAATTACGCCTTTGAAATATTTCAACTCACAACCTCATCTTCTCTTTCCTCCCTTTCATTTGATTTGATTTTTGTTTTTGTTCTTCGCTGTATTCGATTTGTTCGTCCTCCATTAATTTTAATTAAAACAACCTGCTGTGGCATTCGCCATACATAACTTACATACGTAACATTAATTAATAAATCAGACATATTTTAATTTATTGTATTTCGCGATTTTTTGCTCTGCTCTTGGGCTACGCAGCGTGTAACACGGCCGGTAGTTAATTTATGCGAAAATGTAGACATCTAGAGGTTACCAAAACTGTGTGTAGTTGGATATATATATATTCCTCCCAGCGCTGCCACCGAGTGTCTGTCTAAGCCCCAACACGCCAATATTTCATATTTTTAATGCATAAAATCATAATTCATACTTCATCGGGAATGTTCACGCTAAACACGACATTCGCGGGTAATTAACTATCGCGATTAACTATTTACATCACTGGTTTTCAAGTTTATTAACATTCTATATATATTTATTTACAAAATAACAATTATTGTATTTTACTTTTGTTAAAATGTGTAACGCAGGCAACCAAATATACAATCATATACAAAATCGTCATACAGCACACTGTGTGTTAGTTTCATATATCCATTTAAGTTTTTTTACTTAGTTGCTTAGTTTATGTTTCGCAATGAACAAAATCAAACATTCAAAGAATAGAAATTGAATATAAAAACATTGATTGTTCACTGGATATGGATATATTGCGTTTTAAACGCGTTACAAGTTTAGAATTAGCGTTATATCACTAAACGCTAATTGCCAAACTCAATTAACGTGTCTGAAGCCGCGATGATGTCAGAAATATTTAACATAATGCAATTTGCAACATCAAATTCCTAAAATACCAAAAGAAATACCAAAAAAGACAATTATTTTGTTGAGTTTTATTTGAAAGTTTAAAAACTCACACAATACTTTAATAAATTTAATTTATTCCCAATCAAAAATAAGCTTATCGTTATTGACATCTACCAATTTGTTTTTTTTTGTACTCAACTCACAATCCTATAAAACACATGATAAAATTAGTCGCGAACCGATCAAATTCGCGATAAAACCACGTATTTTTGCTCGAACTAAAAATAAAAATCTTTTACTCTTGTTTCCAATCGTTTTGCTAATAAAGTTTAAACTTAAATCTAAATTACGAGCGAACAGACACGACGTAATATCGTTATTCGCGATTACATCACAGAACGAACAATAATAACTTACGAATCTCCCAAGAATCGCGGAATTTACAACAATAACAGTTAAAATAAAATTATGTACCTGTCGAGATTGAAAACGAAAACTTTAAGACATAAATGTTATTTCTAAAATTATAAATTTAGATTTCAATGAACGGATTGAGTTATACTTGGCGAGTTTGCTACAGGTTGTTTTTTGTTATAAATAATAGTAAACGTATTCGAGTGTATGGAACAAACACGTGTGCTATTAGCGATTAGTTATTGTTATGTTAATTTTTTCAAGTAAAAAAATGTTTGTTAAAAAAGAAATAACCTTGCACAACGCACGAATTGTGTTTTTTTGAGTTGAAATTGATTACAGCGTCGATTAGTCGTGTTTTGTGAGATTTTATAAATAACTATATTGTTAAATTATTGTTAACCTCTATATTTATAACCTTGGTTGTTTATATTATTAATATTATTACTTAATATAATTATTTTTTGTGTTTTTAAGCGTTAAGGTGTTAATTTGGTTGCCTATGGTGATTTGTGAAGAATCGATTTTTTATCACTGTGTTCCAAAACTTAACCTAAAAATTGTATAGTTTACAAGTCACTGCTTTATGCGATGTGTTGTAATATAAAAGTAAAAATACAAAACGCGGATTTGTTAAAACGCAGTAAAGAAATGAAGAGGCTACAAAGTAAAAAGAGCGCGATACCTTGGTGTAGTCGTATAATACGAGTATAGTTTGGAAACCATAAGGCACCTATAATTAAAATAACGCTACATCTTATTATGAATAGCAGCCAGCTAAGAAGAAATAACGAATAATGAATAACGCAAAAACACACCGACGGTATCCACAATATAAACAACATAAAACAAAGTAATAAAAAAAATTACATAAAATGTTCATCACTATTCTTCGAGTAAGTAAATATCTAAAAATATAAAACCAAATATTTTTACTAAATTTTTTTTTGTAGGTGAATATTTAATTTTTTTGTAAGTCTGTATCGTCAGTATAACATTATGCGAGAATCTAATAAATCCGTTGCATTAATTACACCTTAGCTTGGTTGTGCTTTACAGCATCTTCACAGACACTCTTCGTCATCATTTGTGCGTCAACTTTTTTCATTGGTTGAAGCACAATCAACTTGTTGCAATTTCTTCGTTTTCATCGTATCATTCTAACAACTAACATCTCTGTAGTTGTCCAATTTCTAGTTTTAGCACTCCAGCAAGTCTATCAAGCAAGCAAGCACCGAACGACTCTTTCGGGTTTCGTATTTTTGTTGTGGTTGTGATCACAGTTGTACTCGTTGTCGTTGTTGCATGTGCAATATTACACTATTAACGAGTGTAACCGTTCCTCATGGTTACGATTGCCAGGACTATGGACAATTCCGTCCTTTCTTAGACACCGTTTGGCCGTAACCAACTAACGCGATGAACGCCATACAAGTATACAAGTTGTAACAATCTATAGCTGTATTTCTTACTGTAATTACAAAACCAATGTGCATGTGCACCAAGGTTCTGTTATGTCAAAAATATGTAATTTATTAAATTATTTATTTTTGGTTTAAATGATTTTGTCCGGTTTATTTTTTAGTTTTATTCCGCTAGTGATGTTGCGATTGAATTTAACAATAACTAACAAACGACAATAGAAATAAATTCATCATTTGAATGACAAAGCAACGTCCTGTTGCGACCCAGGTACAGAACACGATTAGCATATGAAGCTGTTATAATATCGTCGAAATTATAGTCATCTCCGGCACATTCGAACACAACAACATGACAACAACCAACGCCGGCGTTTCGCAAAGAGCCACAAGCGAACGCAACGAACAACGACCTCGCGACGAACAAATCTAATAATACAATAATGCCTGATTACGTATTTATAAGATAAGGACAATTGGAGCGGACGAGCGGGATTGTTGTCAACTCTGTTTTGTTGTGCTGCAAGCGCAAAATGCAAAATTATATTTTATGTTTGTACTCTGCTTAAGTATAAGTTAAAGCATAAGTATAGATTACTATAGATATGATTCGAATGTTAGTGTGCGCGTACTTCACGTACACTTACTGTACTGTACATAAGTCGTTTTAAGTTGTGCCGCCGCCATATTATGCATTATAGCGTTGCAATCACGATCGATTGTGTTGTTCAGCCCGCACTTGTGGCCCCAAGTGCACATTTGTATCACGTTTCGCATGCGTTATGCGTTCATTGATATTTGCTTTCATTCATTGTGATCTCATTGATCAATACATTTTATAAAAATATTAATTTTTTAAATATTAACCACCAAAATACATCAAAACAAAGCAACAACATAAAAAACAATCAAATACAAAATATCAAAAAACCAGAAGAATTTAAAAGAAAAAGACAAAATAATGAAGAAAACAATGTTTATAAAGTGTCATTCACATTGACATTGACTAGTAACGTCTTACTTTCTTATAATTGTCAAAAAATTCTAACCTCAAAACGTTTAAAATACCTATACCTACACAAAAATGTCAATACCACAAATACCATCAATCAATCTCTTCTAACAACGCTTCAAACCAATCGTCCATCAAGGAAAGCTCACTCTCGATCAAATAAATAAATTACCATTGTAAATAATATAATTAATGCGGCAAATGACACGAATTCTTTAAAAACGTACGCACACAAAGCCACATAAACATCGCACAAAATATTTCAGCTCGTGTGAGTTATGACTTGTAAGTTATTTGCGTTATGTTTATGTGTGGAACGTGAATGTCCAATTGTCTAATATACTAACAATACTAACATTTCAGCCATCGATGTGCCTTGAGGACATTTTGTTTATTGTTAATTCGTTCCATTGATTCCATTGGTTTCTCAAGCAATAAAATAAAGGTGATTGGTGAGTGAAATTGAAAATCTATCTGTCAAGAACTTAAATATTTTAATGCTGAACGTCCTTTGAATTATTATTGAATTTAAATTAACGTGAACAAAAAAACGTAGGTATTTATTATTAAAATTATTAAAATATTGTACGTATTGACATTTCATAATTAATCAATTACTGTCTGGCACTGACAGTGACACTTCCTGCATATTGTTATTATGTTATTAACTTTATGCGGATTAGCCCACACTCGAGGGTATTGGTTACTGTCGGTACCAAAACCTACATTTTTTTTATTTTGCTGTTTTCGTAATTGGTAACCGACAAAACGTCATAGTTTTAAATGCAATCATTTTAATTTTTAGTTTATTTATCTTTTCTTGTTATGTTTTGTTAAACTTTCAAACACTACACACACAATTTATTTATTGTTAATTTTTACATGCTTTCCAATTCTTTAATTTGTTAAACTTGCAGTTTTGTGGTTAGAACTTAACAATTTCGCTTGTTTTCACTAATTTACGACTTAACATTTAGATTTTAGCATAAAACATAACACATACACATTTAATGCATTTGCGCATGCGTTATAGCGGTATAACTAATCAACAAACGCATGCGCAGTTTACTCATTTTGAAATAACCTCAAAAAATTCATCACATGATCACAAACAGGTGTTCCAAATCATAAAAACTAAACAAAACTATTAATAACACATAATGTTCAACATGTTTCTAACGAATTAAATTTTATCCAATTAAACAATTCATAAAAGCGTATAATATCCATACAAATACCATAATAATTAAATCTATTAGCTTCCTTACATGATATTGTTTCTTTCCACTCACATTGAAGCGTTTCAATAACAATAATCATCAAGCAATCGAAGGATCTTATACTTGTTTGCCTCTTTAGTTCGCATCCAAAGCCAATTCTGATTTTATTGTTCACTGTATGGATCGTAATTATCTCGAAAATGGATTTCAACTTTTCATCCGATCTCATGTTACATAGCTACATGTTACATATTGTCGATTATAGCGCGCATATTAATTGGCATCGTCATCACTTTACCTTGGTTTCTTTCTTTCTCTTAACACTCTCAAGAGTTTCAACAGTTTAACAGTTTCAACAAGACTTGTAGTGATCAACAACACTCCAAACTTCATAAGAACAACAAGCACAGTTTCTGTTTTCAACGATGCACAATAAACAATTTGTAAATTGTAATTAAGTTAATTGTTAGAACTTCTCTCAACACGAGAAGACGATAAGTCAGGATCGGTGTTACCATTGTTACATAAAGCAATAATTTACGGGCTAATAATAGGGAAAAACGATGATATAAGCGTTTGAAACAATTAAGATCAACAATTAAGTAAGAATATGAAACTAACGTGATTGGTCTAAATAAAAAAACACACACAATAAACAAAACAAAAGAATACTTGATTTACAAAAAAAAATGTTTTGTTTTGTGTTTTGTTTTGCTGTAAAAAACAAAAATAATAAACTTGTGTTTTTTAAACACAAATATTTATGTTTGTAAATTACAACATTTTTAATTGTAAATATTTAACATTAATTCACCTGATTGTCTGTAAATTACCAAGATGCCAAGGTAAAACAAAGTTTAAGCTCCAATAATCGACAAAATGGAATCGAATGCAACGCGCATTAAGTGTCTAATTAAAAAAAACTGTGGTGGCTTGTTGCCTTGAAGCTGTGTTCTTAATGAATGACACAAAATACGCTCATGCTCATGCGCACAGAAAAAATTACGTTACACACGAAAAAAAAAGTCATAATAAGGTTAATTGTCTCTTCAATTACGGCGTATTAATGACAATACTTGCCTCACAAAACAACTAACGTACATCTGGAAAGATATAAAATGATAAAACGCTGTGATTGGTACTCGTACCAGTTGTAATAATAACAATAACATAAAAAGGTAATAATTTGATTTGATTCAAAAGGAAATTAATTTTCTAGTTCAATCAAGATTTATTACACTTGCAAGAAAATAACTGGGCAAGTAACAAACTAAAAACCTAAGAATCGAAAAGGGTGTGTTTTGTATTTCCTATCGCCGCTGTGTCCAATGACCCAGAAAATTAGACTTGCTCGAATTTTTATCAGCACAATCCTCATAATTATCCCACTGACCTAGTAGTCCTAGTCGAGTGAACATGTGCGTGCAAAATCAAATAAAACACACTCACAACCTGCTGTGTGTTGTTTTATGGTACTTGTCGCGTTAAAAATGTTTGTTAAAAATGAAATTCGCGCGCACAAGTCAAGTTCACATGAGTCACTAAATCTCATGACTGTCACACTATCACATTATCACGCATTGTTGCAGAGAAAGAAGAGAAACTAAGTGAACTTAAGTTGACTTGACGTTTTTTTCTGAAGTTTATAAGTGGAATATTATATTACAAACATTTTCTTTAAACAACATTACAATGCTAAAGTAATAACTTAGTTTAAACAAGTGAATATCATCGTCGGCGCTATAAAGCAAAATGGCGACAAAACAAATGACAAAAGTAACTAACCTACTTTAACACTCGCTATTCATTTGTTCTTTCTTTCGCGCGCAGAATGCGAGTACTGCTGCCATTATTCTATTATGTTCGTTCTCAAGATTATCTTCTTCATATCATATAAAGTGTGGTACGCATTGCGCATTATAGCCTTATCTCTTTATGAATTTAAGTATACAGTCAGTTAAAGTTAGATTAACTCATCATTAAAAATCTAAAACAAAACAACATACAAATTCTGTTTTAAATTTTTTTTTTGATTTTTTTGAGTAATTGTTTTAATTTTGTGAATTTTGGCGCCAAAAACTAAAACGCCATATTTTAAATGTTGCGTCACCTATGATTAAATTTCTTAAATGACTAATATAGAAATAAAACCTTTAACGAGCGCCATCTATTATCTCTCTTGCCTCTAAAGTGGCCTAACCAGGCATATCGCTTTAATACAACAGCGCGCCATCTATGATTAATTCTAAATCTAGTTATCAACATAACAAACAAATAAACAAATAAAATACTAACAAACATTAAGAACATGAGAACTTTTTAAAACTCAATTTGTCACAAAAATAAAACTTACACTGAACTGAATTATTGTACTCGTATACACGTACCTACACTGTATTGCAAGTTATTGTTTTAAAATTTATTTGTTGTTCTCACATCTACACCAGTCCTTAATGCGCATTCATTGATGTTTTTATGTGCAGCAAGTCGTAAAACGTGAATTTACAAAATATACAATTTTCACATAACGACACAGCGAAAGAAAGAAACCGAGACGAGCGCAGCAACAACAACAAAATGAAGAGTGGAACGAAAACAAATGAACGTAAAACCCAGCGCAAGTGCAAAGACAAACAAGTGTAAAGTGTAAATAAAACGTAAAATGTAGCGTCAAGTCTCTCACACCGCATGCGAATAATTAAGCGCATTTACGAATTTTCGAACAAAAACTGGAGCACGGCGTGAAATACTTTTAGCACGCCTTGCTTTGCGTCATTACGTAATTGTTCTGTGTGTTTGTCTTTTGAAGATTTTTCAGATTTAATTTTATGGCTATACAACTTTTTACTTTTTTCGTTCACAGAGTGTTCACACATCATACACGAAAATGAAGAAATCAACAATTATATTATTAATGGCGGTGCAAAATAATAACCGGTGTTATATTTTAATGTTAAAAATTGCAAAAGTGATATTTTCGAGTTCTCACTTTCTTTGAAATTAAAAATTACATTTATACTTCCACAATAACAGATCCAAGAACTAAGAAAAGGTTAAATTAAATAAGCATGCTTATATTCTAGGACTTGTTGGTAACTGCAGTTGTTTCTTGTTGTAAGCAATAATTTGCAAAGAAACAACAATAGGTAAAACAAAACTAAACACAAGACATGAAAACTTAACAGTAGATAGTAACCCTTTTTAAACATATCCTAGTTTGCATTTGTTTTTTTTGTTTTGTTTACGTTTTAATCTTGAAATAACAATTTCAAATGGCATTTAAGTTTGAAAAACAATTGAACCTTTAACTTTAAAATTACTTTGTTGATTTGTTCAATTGTTTTTTTTTGTTATTTACAACTTTACTATTAAAAACAAAACAACACAAAATAATAAAAACAAATTTCTAATATCAGTTAAGATAAAAAACAATTGAATATTCAGGCTCAATTGTTTTATTTGTAATATTTTATGTAATATTTATAACTTAATATTAATTTGTTCTAAATTCACATGTAAACCTAAAAAAAATGGTTAAAATTAGCAATTCAAATTTTACATTTATAATAATCTGATCAACTTTTTTGATCTAAAACTATAAATATAAACGTCGATTACAATAAACAACAATAAAATACTGGTTTATTGCAAAAACTTGATGAAAACTAAAGCAATAAATTTATTTTTTACCTTTTTCTTAAAAAAAAAACAAAATTTCGTAACAATATTAAGTGAAATAAAAATTATAATAAAATAAAAGTAAATTTAGGTCAAAATTAAATAAATTAATTAACTACTAATCATATCTTAATTTTTAAAACTCATATAACCTCTTAATAAAAATAAATGTTAATAAAACTATAAAATATAAACCTAATAATTTCATAAAATCAAAACCTGCCTTGATAGTTTGATTACTTAGTTATTTGGTTTACTTAGATTACTTTCGTTGCTTTGATTTTATTTGATGCCATTTGACTCCATTTAAGTGCCTTTTAATATTTACGACAACGTCAAACTTTGTAATAAAACCCATTTTACAATTCAAACGCACGCGCAGCAGCAGTAGACGTAGATTTCCAAACATATTTCGTGTTTCTAGCGGCGGCGACGTTCTAGTCCAGCAAGTGTACTAAGTGTAGTTCAAGACTTAAGACAACAAATGAGCCAATTAAACACAATTATATCGTTTGCATCTCTCTTTCATCTCTTGTTACACGAGTGGGGCACCCATCATGATGCCACACGGTTTTATTCCACTGGGTTAATTACCGGCTCGTTTGCTCGAGTTATTTATTTCTTTTAATGTCAGCCATTTATTAAACGCACTTATTTTATATTCATTTATACGATTATGCGAGTTTATGTCTCTGGTTAATTTCGATGGCTTATTATTTAATCGTGGATGAAAAATAAAAAATAAAAAAATAATACGAAAAGTTAAAGGCTTTAAATTATACAAGATGTGAAAAATAACGTTTTGAATGTGAAAAAGGGTCGAGCAGGTAAAAATATGTGATATTGTAGCGGTTCTCAACCTTTTTTCAAAGTATTTGTGTTTTTAGTGTTTTTCTACGACCCACATTTTGGTAAACGCTGACAAAACACTCAGTATTTAACACAAATCGTGTGATAAATTGCCCTTTTTGGAGCATTAAAGTGATGCGCATCGTGTATACGCTTCAGCTTATCTTGTAATCACCATCATTTCCAAAAAAGCGCGCCGTAAAATTTCGGTTCGGTTTATTCGCTTTGTAATTCGGCACATGTAGGGCAACGCCCAAAGTTGAAATAAAAGCGGTACGCAAGACAAAGTCAACTTAAACCTGAATGAAACAACGCCGTGCAAGCCCAGAAAAACGAAAGCCCACCGAAAATTACGCTTAATGACCAAATATTAATCATAATTATTCGGCGGCGACCTCACACATTTCAAGTTTTTAATGTTTTAAAACCCAAAACTTTTTGTAACATAAAATTTTTTGATATTAATGTAACGTAATTTTTATTTATTAAAACTGCGACGTATGTTTAACCCTGAATTAGATTTATTTTCAATTAGTGTTTAAATTCGCTCGTAATTAGGCTTATTGTGTGAGAAATAAAATAATAGTTATCTGCTTGACATTAGCGTTAATAGGTCGTCGTAACGTCGCGGATTCCGCGATGGCATACCGCGATTTACAATAAGCACAAGATAAGTTATGTGCGAAACGTGAATTAATAAGAATTTATGTAATTCTGCAACGAGTCCAATTGGCTTCTGCCTTCTTCTACCTCCGTCTGTACTAGCAAAACAAACGTGCGAAATGCAAAATAAATTTACAACACAACAGAGAGGAAAGAAGAAAAAAATCATCATCTGCATCTACAACTGTGGCGGTGTGTGTCGTGTCGTGTCTTGTGTTTCGCCTATCGGTGAATCGCGTCGTGCTTTATTAGCTAATGGTTACGAGCGCGAGTTGCATAAAGACGCGATCGAACGAAGCCTAGCCTATAGCTTAGAGCCGGTGCGGCGTAGATTTGAGAATGAGAATGAATTACGGCGCGAAACAAGAGTGAAAGGTATCGAAAAGCATCGCGTCGGGTCGCCTTGCCATTGCCGGCGATGCACAATCGCAACATATTAATTTCGATCTAATAAATGTAATGTAATAGAATGTCAGCGAGCAATACACACACACACATATTGCAATCGATTGGTGCAAAAAACGTGACGACGCCAAGTGACGAAATTGGCGCTAACAACGCTTTAAACTAACAAATTGATTTCGATGGACATATTATGATAGTGTCGCTTAGGAAACTTACAAACTTTAGAATTAAAACTGCACATAATCGAAAAAACTGTGTTAAAGAGAATAAAGTTGCCTATAGTTTGTTGAACAAGTTTCAACATGCATGCAATGCGAAACGTTTGCATATAACTGGTTAAAGTTTGTCCGTCATCAGTGGGACAGCGTGGCCTAGGAGCCCAAAGGGTGCACTCCCCACCCAGGCGACCCGGGTTCGAATCCCATTGAATGTATTCAATTCTTAAGCCAACAAAATAAAATAAACCAATAAATAATAAAAAAATAAATAAATATAAAATAATGATAAAATAATAATAAAATAATAATAAAATAATAACAAAATAATAATAAAATAATAACAAAATAATAATAAAATAATAACAAAATAATAATAAAATAATAATAAAATAATAATAAAAT
>JARJDS010028908.1:0-37173 GCA_030264155.1 Atheta pasadenae | reverse complement strand
TTATAATCATTTGCAAACGTATGAAATTTATTAATTCATAAACACTACAAGTAGCAAACAAGCCTCAAAATACTATTTATAAGTATTGATTTTAATCGCTGCGTTTAATAAGTAATAATAACTCACCAATGTGTTGTATAATCGCAACATGTACGATAAACCATTTTTATTTGATCAACATTAAGATAAAGCGATATCATTAAGATAACAGGAAATGTGCTACATTACCTACAGTTTCGTTTGTATGTAATTTTTTCGTACGTGCAGTGTTTTCCCCGCATTCTCGTTTAGTTCAGTGGAAGATAAAACGTTGGCAAATTTTGCACTTAAATCAGACACATCACAAACTCACAGTTGTCAGGGCGGTGCACGAATACAATCCCACGATTTGTGTGCTTTCACAGTTTTTAAGCAACAAAAACGATGGAATAATCAAAGTATATCGTCAAAGTAGTACTTTATTGTTTACTTACATTGTCATGTGGTGATTAGTAGTGTCGTGATCAATAAAATGATTCGCGGACATAGGAAACACTTTAATAAACAGTTTTTGTGTGTTTTATTGTGACGGTGCCGGTGTTCGTACATGTTGATAGTGACTTTCAATTGTTTTTTTTACATTTATTTACATTTTACAACGCCAACTACGCGGTGTTCTAAATGTGTCAATTCTTACTATCTAAAACCTAACTAAACAAAGTGAGCTTTGGTTTTACGATGATTCGTTTGTTCATTTGTTTTTTAGGTAGTTAGTTAGTTAGATTTTGCGTCACCATACGGATCCACGTTTAGATTTTGTTTCAAGTTAAAACAAAACCCAAAAAACGTTCAACACTCAGTTTTCCTTACGGAAAATGTTTAGTTGTCATTTATTTTTTGGTGAAGAATAAATTTGGTAAGTTTTAAATTAATTAAAGTGTTATCAATATTTAATTAGATTGGTATAGAAATTAATTAAAATTGATATTAGTAGTTATGTAAACTTCATTTAATTTATGATGTTTGTATTGAATTTTTGGGAAATATATATAGAGGATTTAATTAAAAGTTGTTGAAATTAATAAATAACGAGGCAATATTTCATTAGTGCTTGATTTTATTTTATTATTATTTGAATTAAATAATAAATATCTTTAATTTGCTTTGCAGGCGTTCTATACTTCAACACGCTTTTTGACTTGTCAAAATGGCGCCTACGGTAAATTCTTCTTCGGATACGCCTATTAAGGACGAGGCACCATCGTTAACTCCTTCGACTTCTGCTGAAGAAAGAAGTTTACAAGGCACATTCCGTAAACAGTACCATAGTCTACATCGTTCTAGAAGTATACCGAATAATAATGTGGGGAATTTGAAGAATAAGTTTGAAAAACAGGAGAATAAAGAAGCACAAGAGGTTAAACCTAAACCTAAAGTTCAACTTGTACAAAAAGTTGAGTTGGCAAGACAATTGGGAAAAGAAGAACAAGTAGAAGAAGTAGTTAAAGAAGAACTTAAAGAAGAGGAAAAAGAATTGGCAAAACAAGAAGAGTTGGTTAGGAAATTATCAGAACAAGATTCTGGAGATCTACAAGGTTCTAAACTTGATGATAAAGTTCAAGTTGTTGAAAACCTTAAAACGGAAGAGCAGATAATCCTTGTGGAGGAAACAAAAGTTGTGAATGATAACGTGCAAAGTAACAACTTTAAAAAAGAGAATATACCGGTACCTAGGAAAAGATTAGGGTTAATTCATTCTTTGGGTTTATCATCTGCAACAATTCCAGGGTCTAAAAAAGTATTAAAGTCAGTATCAGATGAGAATGATACAAAAGCTTTAAACGAACCCAAGAAATCACATAAACGTGTTTCATTTTCTTTCGAATCGACTGCTACTTTACCAATTCCTAAGCCAAGACTTTCAGTCCCAGGGCCACCACCGACTCCCATTCAACAAGTAATTGTGGAAACCTCGATAATAATACCCGAAAAAGTTTCAAAGGTCGAAACTGTGATACTTAACGAGTCACGTAGTGATTTAGACAAAATAGAATTTGCGGATCCGGAAGATCAACATCTTCCAAGAAGTCACGACGAGTATTTACTAGGGTCTGTGGAAAATATCAAGAGGAAACTTGACGCCTTCACCATGGACACTAAAAAGAAACGTAGTCCTAGTTTCCGCTCAAAGATACTAACGATTTTCAGTAAGGATAAGGACAAGAAACCGAAAGATAAAGACGACAATAAGAAAACAAAAAAGACTGAAAATGCTGTGTTTGCTGATAATGCACAAAACGAAAACTTCAACAGGCATTCCGCGCAGAGACATACCCTTGACACTCCTCGCAGGGGTGTGGAACCAAAACAAAACCATATGCCTAATCACCAACAAAGATTTCATGAAGAAATGCATCCGGATCAAAAGGATGTGGAAAATCGGTATGCTGCTATGCATATACAACATTTTCAATCTGCTAGAAACACTTTTGATAATACATTACAACAGCAGATGCACCATCAAAGTCTTCAACAACAACAGCATCAACAGTTGTTGAGGAAAGTATCGCAGGATCATGGCGTTTATAACCCGAATGAAGATTATGTGTGTATGGATAACAAGAACGATGCTAAGAATTATATTAATCTTCCGAGTCTTCCAAACCATCAAAATATTCAAAATTTACCAGGTTTGCCGAATTTACCGAAATATGATAGTTCATCAACGAATACTATAGAGAGTGAGAATTCAACAACATCAGTGAACCCTTTGCAACAAATTCAGCAGGAACGTTTGGCTATTAGGTCTAAATTTTTTAATGATACTGGTACACCACCAAGGGCGCAGGAAACTAATCAGAATGTTCAGTTAGTAAATCCTAAAGCTGCTATTCCGATTAATTCTGAAAGGCCTTTACCGAATCCTTATCAACAACCATCGCCTCAGCCCAGGAATCAAAGTCCGTATCAACAACAACAAAGGATGCAGATGCAAGATGATAATGATTTAGCTGATAGTGGTTATGGAACAGTCTACGATAGAAATTCGCGACCAATGAGTGCTGGATCCAGTGATATCAGTGCAGGATCAATGAGCAGTCCACGAAGTCCTAGTGTGGAAAGGACTAAATTAAAATTACCACAGAATCGGGAGAAGATTGATTTACAACCTAGGATTAAAAGCCCCATACCTCCCAATGAGGTTAGCACCGATAAATTGATCGCTACTGAATTGCTGAAAACTAACAAAAAGAACGATAAAAGGGATATGTCAAGTCCAAGTCATCAAAAGTTACAATTAGAAATTGATTATCCTGAATTACATGAAACTATCTGTGATGTGGTTGATCAAGCTAGTGTTACTTCAGGAAGGGATTCCAGGAATGCTAACCAGAACTTGGGTAATCAGGTTAATGAGTTGTCTATTACTTCTTTCAATAAAAATGATGTATCATCAAGTTCTTTTAATGTAACTGATAATATGACTACGATGAATTCAATGGCTTCTGAAGAGATTAGTAGGGAGACCTTGTTGGAAGCTGGGGATTGGCATAGGGTCCAACGTGATTTAGCTAGTTCGCCTTCGTTAAAAAATGTACAGATTACTACTAACGCCTTAGTTCATGTAGATTCTCCCCATAGAACTAATACACCGAGTCAGGATGGTCGGTCACGGTCTATAACACCCATAATGATGGGAAGACGTAATTCAATAACATCGTTACAAAGGAGTCCACCAAAACAAGAAATACGTCAGACTGTTGAAGCTTTTTGTTGGAAGGAACTTAAAAAATTGAAGGAGAAAGAAGAACACCAAATGCAAATGTTGGTAGGACCCATGGTTAGTTCGTGTGGTTACGCTGAAGATCCTATTAGACGATCCAGGAGTATGGCAGTCACTCCCAGGGATACGAGGCGGAGTACTAGTTTACCTAGGGAGGTTAGGCAGAGAAGGGTGGAAGATATTGAGTTGAATGCTCGAAGACAAGCTCAACAACAAAGATTCAATACTGGCCCTCAAAGAGATGGACAGACAAGACCTATTTTTAATCGTGGCAGTCTTACGCAACAAAACGTAGTAGAACAGCCTATTTATAGTAAAAAGGTTAGCTTTATAAGCCAGAATACTGAAGATTCTGCCTGGCCTACAAAAAATGGGTTTACTCAAAGTCCACCACAAAGACGATTAGAAGAAGGCAATGTAGTAGTTGTTAAAGAGAGAGAAAGTTTAGATGATGAAGTGTTCTTACCGTCTACGCCTAGGGTACCAGAACCAAAGGGATCTCAAGGATCTCAAGGTATGCCAGGGCCTTCAAGAGATGAAATATTTTTGCTGAATCAACAAAGACAGAAAGAATTGTTGCTAGCTAAAGCTAGGTCTAATGGAGGTGCAGATAATGTATCAGTTATGGATAATGCTAGTGTTATAAGTGAGGTACCTCGAATGAGGAATATTCGAGAACCTATTTATGGCACTAGGCAGGGTCAAGTAAACCCTAATACAACTAATGAAAGTGTTTATGGCACTAGAGTTGATTCTGGAAGAGTTATAAACGAACCAATTTATGGTAGCAGAAACCAAGGCCCTAGAATGAATGAAAGTCCTTATGGTACCGCAACCCGCAACCCAAGTCCTAATTATGTGCAAAATAGAAATGAAAGTCCGTATGGTGTTAGACAAAATCAAGAAAGTCCTTATGGTAGTAGACCTAACCCTGTCCAAAATGAAAATATTTACGGTAGTCGAGGTACGCCAGGTGCACCCGTGCCAAGACTTCCTCCACCTAACAGAGGAATGACTGAAAGTCCCTATGGTACTAGACCTTATCCAAATGGTATGCCGGCAAGGGACGAATCAATTTATGGTTCGAAACAATCTAATATGATACAACACGATAGTGTTTATGGTAGTAGGGTTTCCGTGCAAAGAACCCAAGAACCTATTTACGGTGCAAGACCTTTGCCCCAACAAAGAATGGAAAGTCCTTATGGGACAAGACCTAACGGTCAAAGATATTTGCCAGGATACCCTCCACCTGGTCATCAAGAGCCTGTATATGGTTCAAGACCGAATCCCCAAAATCAAAACCAAGAAGTTTTATATGGTTATAGAATTAGTAATGATTCAGTAAGGGCAGAATCACCGTATGGAACTAATACAGGAAGACCTCCATTACCAATGGGTAACCAACAGTATTACAACAGAGCAGGGTCTGTTAGAATGGGTCCCGCAACAGGTGGACCTCCCCTACCACCAGGGGGGCCAGGTAGATCCATGGGAATGAAGCCAGGGTTACAACGTAGTAATTCTCTACGTCAACCAGAAAGTCCTGAAGCTTTATATGCAGGACGTCCGAATTTTAACAAACCACCTTCTGGTGCGCAATATAGACAACGGGTTATGGATTTATCTCCACCGCAAAGACATGGTGAGCCGCCTCAAGGCCGGTATGATTTCCCACCTCCAGATGCGTCACCTCCAAGACTCCAACAACAACACCAACAATCCGAACCTATTTACGGCAGAAAAGTTAATACTGTCAATAATAAGGTTTGTGATATGTACGGGAACATTTACGATGCCAACAAACAGATACCAATGTCTCCTCCGCCGTTACAAAAAGCTGGTGTGCTTTACGGCCAACTCCAAAGGAATTCCAATGCGCCTCCTGTGGCTTATCAAAGCCACCAACAACTACAACCTAATTTCCAACGCGGTACTAGACTAACAGCCAGTGTGAATGATATGCATCGATACAATTCGAATGTCAATATGGTCCAAAGGACAGAACCACCTTCACGTCCGCTACCCCCAATTCCAGATGAGAAAGAAAAGAAATCACGCTTTGGGTTCGGGCGGAAGAAGAACGATGCCAAGGGTAAGTGATGAGTTGTGAAACGCACAAAAACAAAACACTTTAAGATTAAAATTTAAAAAAAATGGTATATTAGTAGAATTGAAATGGCTATTAGGTTGTTTTTGTTTATTTTTAATTTAAAAATAATATTTAGAGCACGCGAAACATACGATAAATATTTAAACATGTAGTAATTTAATTTTGTAGTAATAGTTTTTGTTTATTATTATATATGGTTGCCTAACTAATGAAGACAAATGCAATGCACAGGTATAAATAATAAAATGTTTTTGTATTATGATTTTTTTGATTGTTTTGTCAATAAAAACGATTTTGCTATGAATGTATTGTGTCGCCGTCAATTTATTTTATTGTGCAATTTATTTATACCCGTTGTATTCCTTCCCTAATACGTTTCAATTCTACAAGTATCCCTTTTCATTACAAAACAAAAAAACGTTTTGCGAGTTTTTAATAACAAAAAACAAGTATAAAGTGATAAACCGACACAAATGTGTAAAAAATAAAATGCATTTTACGCGATCCATCATCATGTAACTGAGTTTTTATTTTTTATTGCGATAATAGTTAGCCTTGGGGGTGGTTACTACACTACAATAATATCATTTGCACTGTCAACACTTTTAGTACACAACGTAAAATAGCATAATATAATTTTTAAATTTATTACACCCCCAAATTGAATTACATTGTTACAGTTTTTAAATATTATATTTAAGGGTTGAAATATTCAAATTTTAAAATATACATGTATAGCACGCGTAAAAAGGTTACTTACTTTTTTTGATTTTATACTTTGAACAAGAAAATCCATTGTTTTGTTGATGTAGTTGTAGACGACTCATCATCATCAAGGTTTGGAGTATATAATCCCTGCTTTGGTCCGGATTTCGGCGTGTCGGTTTGTTCGGAATGTTTCGATAGTTTACCGCATTTAGACTACCAACGACAATGCGTATTTACTATTTGTTTAAGCAACCGCATCTGTCTATTTATCAACCCCGACGGCGTTCTTCGCCGAGTTACAAACAGACACAATTGCGATTGTTTGGTGTGTGGTTGAACGGCGATGTGTTTTACATTTTGCGACAAAAGCACTGCTTCTGATGTTGTTGGGTTTCATTCTAGTAGTAGCCAATAGCGGTAATAAATAAACAACGCTGAACAACACTGAATAAGGATTTGTTTCGTAACTACTTCATTAATACACAGTTGACACTTTGACATACACAGTAAAACTTTAAGCGATACATAAAAATACGTTTGCGAGTGATACGATTGGGAATTTATTTAGTAAGAGATTTAGTAAGCCATGGAATTGCAGTTGTTTGTAGAAAAAAAAAACAAAAGTTTAACGATGCACAAAAAATGTATACGATAGACGATGATAAGACTTGCTTGGAATCTAGTAAGCGTTGGAATTGCATTTGTTTTTAGAAAAACACTTGAGATTGATATCAAAACAAAAAACTATCGGGCGTTGTTGAGTTCAGTTGAGTGCCAAACTTGTTCAAGTTGAAAAACTTAGATAACTGGAATTGCTTGGAATTGATCGAATTTTCGTAAGTTTGTAATTTATTTCTACTAGACTCAATTTCAATAAAAAATAGTGGAGTGTTTGAGACGTTAGGTGAGTTAAATTGGAATTTATATTAATTTTTTGGGATTTTGGAACAAAACTTAATTAAAATGGTAAAAGATTTTATTAATTTATTGGTCTTTATGGAGTAATTTTTCACAACCAGGAAGTCAGATATTATTCTAAGGAAAACTTCTGTCCGCCGACAGTTTTATTCCTGTTCTTGTTATTCTTGCTGGTTCTTTCTGTTTCTGAAAGTTTTCCGTCGTTGTTTCCACGTAGAAGTGAAATATGCAGCACACATTTATTTATTTTCTTATCTTCATTGCCCTGTTCCACCGATGAAAGCGTGCAACGTCATCACAGGATGTTTCTCAGGATGGTTCTCGGAATAAAAGAATTCATCTCCACAGAAAAACCCCAAGCAATTGTGTCCAATTTAAGCAAACGGGATTTGGAAGTTTGGGGTGGTTAGTATTCTAGAGGTGTGGTTGATGTTCTAACCAAAAAACTTTTAATGAAATTTTAAGGTTAAAATTTAAATAACCTAAATTTTAACCTAAAAATGGTCTTGTGTTGGTTATGATGGATTAGATCTAAATTAAAAGTGTTGTGTGGTTGTTTGGTTAGCAGTTTTCCGTAAAATTCTGGTTTGTTTTGTAAGGGCGTGATTGTCAGGAATGTCAGGGCGTTCACCCTCCTTTGAGCGCTCGGCAGCTCTCTCAGCATCATCTAGTATGTTCAGCCTCAGTTGGCGCGTTCGTTCTCCCTGCTTTTGTTGCTGCACCGCCGCTGCCACCACAATGGACGCGAGCGTGGCCAGGCCGTGCTCCTACGCGCCCTCTCCCACTCATTCATCCCACCCCGGATGCTTCATCTTACACAGATTCGGGCATATAACTGTTTAGGTTAGGCGTGTGCTCCTGCTAGCATGCTGTAGGTGGTAGTTCACCGGGCTGCCGTCTGGCAGCGCCTCTATCGATTATCGCAGGCGTGACGTCACCCTCTGCTGGATGCTGCCGGCGCCGCCGTCGAGCGTTGCTCTCGCCGGTCTCACCCCGCCGAATCTCACACGTACGCCACGCACACATCTCGCCAACGATTCACACACACGCGAATACATGCTCGCGCTGCCGCTCCTGCTCTTGCCGGATGATTCCAGCGTCGGCATCGGCGGCGGCCTACTACAACACATCGTGCAGCTCTCGTGGTCGAGCGCGGCGAAGCGGCCTAGTTCGTCCGACATTACGTCGTTCACGGACGTTTCCGGCCGAGATAAAGATACACCGTGATAATAGTGATAAGTTCGCGGCACGCGATTCCTCAAACTGAGACAATAATAACAACTCTGGAACAGTGCGCGTTCACAGCGACTAGCTGTAAGGGTAGTCTTGGGTTTAGTATTCAATAATTGAGTTTAAACAAGGAGGAAACCGAAGCGGTGAGAAATTGGCTATTATCTGAGGTAAACAAACAACACAAGGGTTTTATATTTACTAAACTAGTGACTCATACTAATATAACAACGTTAGTTTAATACAAGGGGGCGTAAATGGTCCAAAACACTATTATTTTTTATATTTAGTAATAAATAACCTAGAATACTATATTCTACGTTGATAACTAATTAAGGGTGTGAAGCATTAAAAGGTTAAAGGTTACAAGTGACGTATTGGTGTTTTGTTGTTCGAAAGCATAGTAAGCATAGTAGGGAATCTGTGATCAGGAAAGTATTGTAGGGAGTAGAATGACATTGTGTGGTTCATTCATGCCATGACGTAATTGTTACGATTGAAGTTCACGGCATTCTAGATGATTTGCCAACAGAAAACGCCCAAAATCCACACATTTTGTTTCATAAACAAGAAATCGCCGAAATAGATACATTTAGAAAGCCATGAAATTGCAATTGTTTTTTAATGTAACACCAGATACTGTTGAGATTGACAACAAAACAAAATCAGCTAATACGCCCAATAACAAACAAACATATATAGAATTTGAAAAAAACAAAATTTGTTTACAAAAACAAAACCTTTAGTTATTCGTGATTGTTTTATCATCAAACACATAAAAAACAAACGAAATTTTAGTTTCAGTTCCAGTTCTTGTTATTTTTTTTTGTTTTGGACTATATCAACCAAATAAATAGCTGTTTCTAAAAGGTATTATTTGTTACATTAGAGCATGATTTAGTCACTTTTTGTGCAATCATTGACTTAAACGACTACCCAGTTCTTTATCAGACAACCCGTCGGCTCTTCGTCGCGTTTTATTCAGTTTCTGTCGCCAGTTTATGGTCCAATAAACATTTCCAAACTTTGCCACCACAGTTTTTTATTAGCTTCTGATTTTTGTTTTTTTTAAATTCAAAACTTTACCAAACTATTTCAATTTTTTACATTGACTCGGGTGTGTATGAAAAAGTTTTGACCATTCTCAATATCACACTTTCTTACAAACCCTTTTTTCACATGGTTCACTCTTTTCACTTCGTAGTTAGATTGAATTTTTTAACATCTGCTTCCCCCAATGCTTTGATCGCTTTTTATCGATGAAGGTTCCCCAAAGCTCGTAACTCAATTTCAGCATTTTAAGTTAAAGTTTAAGTTCGGTTTGGTTTGTACTTTTAGACTTTTTGTACTACCCTTAAACTTAGTTCTGAAGATGTGTGAGTATTGTACCGACATGGTAATAAAATGGTCTCTCATTTCATGCAGAACCGACGCCATCTGAAGTCAAAGTTATAAATGAGCTTAAGATAAGATTCGCTGACACTTTCCGACACGGTTTCGTTCACTTAGTCTCAGTAAGTTAAGAAAGCTTGTTGAAGAATTCTTGAATTCCAAATAACTTATTAGAATCAAAAGTTTTCTACTGACTTCCGACATAAGTACAAAAGTTTCAAGTGCTTTTCTCTTTACTTCGATTTTTAATTTAGGACGGAAATGATTTAATCTGAGTATCTAGAAAACGGGAATCAGGACAGGAGACGAAGACGAAGTTAATCATTTTTAACGAAAAGAAAATCATGAATATAAATTATGTCACTTTGTATAAAATGTCTGAAAGCTTTGAAAAGAGAATGATTACAAGTTTCAATCTTTTTCGTCGCAAAACGTCGCATAAAATTGAAAATTGACCTGGCATTTGTGGCTCTTTGCGTACGTTGGGTTGCCAAGAGTGATAAAATTTTACTGCGGTTCATATATTACACGTTGGCTGTCATCCACGGCGACACCTTAACACATAACCTATATTACAAACTATTTTACGCTGTACATTACAAAAAGTAATTTTTAAATTTTAATTTAGAATTTAGATTTAGGCAACTTTATACGCATTTGGTTATACAACCCTAAATACTCTAAGGTTACTGATGCTTTAGGTAGAAAGAAATATAATAATTTCTGCTGAAATTTAAACTACAAGTAATGTGAACGAGTTTTGTAGAAAACTTCGCGACGAGTCTCCGGAGGCTTCTTGATACTAATGCTAAACAGCGGCACTAAGCACAGTTGAAGAAGAGTACGAGTTTGGGGGAGATGGGGGAATATGCAAAATCCACCTTGTGTGTGATCCACGTCGTGGACAACGTTATATTGCAGTTTAGTTAGTTTGTCGGCGCAACTAGGCAACCAGGCGCACAAGTGTACCAAGAGGAACTCAAGTTAATTGCCTGCTTTGTGCACCCAAGCAAGCTTTCAACCAGAATATCATAGTAGATAGTATACGAAAGCTTTTATAGAACAAACGACTTATTGCAACTGAAACTGACATTTTTTTAAAACAAAAAAACACTAAAAATAGTGTTTTGGTTAGTAACGCCACCTAGTGTTAGATAGCAATACTATTTATGTTTTAATTTAATACTAAAGCAAAACTTAAATGGTATTTGTTTGTTTTTTATTTGCTTTTAACAGATAACGAATGTAAACAGTGACGATAACAAACAATTGAACTGAGTTTTTGAAACAAAACAATCAAACATTGTTATTTGTGAGTGTGTGGGAAACAAAACACCAGCGTCATGTTGATACGGTGGAAGAAGGACAAGGACAAGGAGAAGGGCGATAAATCTTCGAGTGGACAAAAGAATTCGTCCTCGAAGAAAAAACGCCGTGGACGAGATGGAGGTAAATAATGTTAATGTTTATAATGCACTGTTTTCAATTGTTTTTACCACCACTATCAATTGTTTTTTTTTAAACAAAAGTTTATTTGTGTATGAAACAAAAGTTGTTTTGGTTGTTTTGAAAAGAAAACAAAACATGTTATTGTGACGTCGTTATTATTTCCTAGAAAACAAATGACTTCGGTTATATCAACAACATTGTAATATAATAACGTTGTCTTTCGTTTGTCGTTTGTTTATTTTGTGTGTTGTTTTTTCGATGTGCATTTATTCGTTTCCTGGTTTTATTATGTAAAATGTGCGCATAAGGACTCTTCGCCGCAATACCAAATGACGAAGCATCTCATTTCCGCGTTTTCCGATTTTCCGCATCGTCGGCCCTATAACCCACATGCGGCCGGGTTTGCTGGTTTGGTTTACTAAGGTGGGCTCGGGTTTGCGTTTTGCAAGGCAAGCAAGCAAGCATCGTGGAAAGTCAATCGATTCCGACGAATATTCCAATATTCGCCTATATCCCCATACATCTACTATGTGGGATTTGCCATCTCCAACTCGCGCCATGGGGGCATTACATACGAATTTCCTTCTCAATATAGTGTCGTCCTGGTGCGCAAGCTTTGCATTTCAACTTAATGCTTGATTCTTCACTCTAAACCTCAAGTCTCATCTTCTATTACCAATTTACTTGGTTCGGAATATGAGTTTTCTCATCCCCACAAGAAGCTAGTAAGCTAGGGGTGTATATTTTAGTCTTCTAGTTTCTAGTTTCCATTTTCATGCCATGCGACAACAATTTCAATATCCGAGTGTGGATAACATCCGAAATGTTAGGACAATTTAGGTTATTAGTGATGATATGTTGATAGGTTGACACTCCCAACAATGTGGAATATTTACCCCTTAGGTTACTGTAAGTTCGGTTAAGTCAGGTTATGTTTTTGTTAGCCTTTGTTTAAGGTTAGAAATTTTGTTTTTTGTTTTTTTTACATAAAGTGATAACAAAACAAAAGAAACAAAACAAACAAATGAGAATTCTAACTTTAGGTTTCAAATGTTTTCCACAAAATAAAACAAGGATTATATGGTTTAGTTGCCAAAAGTTAGTAATATTTAAGGATTCAAGGACTTAGTATTTTTTCTCTTCTAACAAACTTCAAGGTCCTTACACTTCACTATAACCTTCAAACACTCAAGCATCGTTCATTTTTTTTTCGAATACAAATATTCTTCATGCATGAACGCACACTTGATTGCAACATTGGAGGTCAACCCCTAAAAGAACATTTTTTATACCCTTGCTATTATCCTTTTTTTTTCATTGAGTTCACTTCCACTGATTTATCATTTATCCTCTACGTTTCTAACCTTACATATTGGACCCATCCACATTTCACTTATACAACCCACGTTACGAGTGCCATCTACACGTGAAGAGCGATAAAGGGTCATCGTGTAAATGTGTCTGTAACACTGCAGGAATAGGAAATTTATATACATATAGGTAAAAAGCAAGCAGAATAAAGGTGGGGACCACTTTAGTTATAGATTGAGGGCGAACTCACCCCTTTCATCGGAATTATTCTGAAAAAAGGTATAAATTGTAACGGAACTAACCCTTATCCTATTTTAAGGATATTTAGGGTTAGTTAGGGATAGTTAGCGTTAGATATGGGTTTTCAATGTAGTTCCTGGTATTACCTATGTAGATTTGACAGTTTTAGGTTATGGCCATTTTAAATTAAAATAAATATACAGTGTGTTTTTAACTTTAAACATTTGGTTTGTTTATATTAAAATTTTTATATTTTTTACATCAAATGTTATGAAGGTCATTGAACTCTTCAGATTTTTATTGGTCTGTTTTTGTGCTGCCTTTCCGGATTTTTCCGGACTTACCGCTTCACTGCTCAACCAGCACAACCTACCGTTTTTATATCAGTTAAATTCGGTGGTATTACCGCCCACAAACACACAAAAACGTTTACAAAGGTAATTACAAAGGAAAATTATGACAGCATTAGCTCCATCTAGTGTTGGGGAATGTAAAGCTTTAAAAATATAATTAATCCACAAACCTTCATTTTATTCTTATTGGTTTTAATTGTCTTTTAAGGTTAAGTAAATTTACGTTTATCGTTTGTGAGTTTGGTTGCATAATAAAATGCTACCTACACAACAACATTTTGCGTGCTTTTTGTTGGTTAAGGAACGTATATTATGGGTTATGTCGTAATCGCATTAACATTTCCGCGTAATTTGCTTTTATTGCAATGCATAAATTTGCGCATTTGGGTAAATTATAATTTTACGTACATTTTTTTTGTGTTTGATATTCGAAGGGTGGGTTTTGTATTTTTTACGAAAATCGTTCACCAGGAGAGCATCCTCGCACGGGTCTATCGTTGTGGATATTCCTAGACGCATAAATATTGTGTTTGCACCCTTGCTTTAGCGAACCAACGCCAACGTCGGCGATTGTTTATTCTCGCGCTTGAAAAACTCAACGCGATAAAACAAAACACACAAAACAAAGAGTGCGAGAATGGTGAGCGTTGGTTACTGGCCGTTCGTTAATTGTTTGCTTTTGTTTTATGAAAATTGAAAACAAAAAATAACAAAAAGATAAAATTAAATGGACAAGTACGAAAACAATGCGTTAGATGGCGCTACACGTTCATGGTTATTGCGAATCATTATTGTTTAAAGCGTTAAGTGATTGAAATGTTAAATTCTAATTAGTGTAGATAAGATTTTGTTGCTTTTAATGGTTTTACACGTATTAACAATTAAAAATCTTGACTTTTTATTCAATTACTTAAAAAAAAACTTTAGAAAAACACTAATAGAGGGTGTTAGTTGTTCATAGAAAACATTGAAACCATGTTTAATGTAAATGTTATATTCACATGTTGTTTAGGACCAAACACAATTCAAAGGACGATTTATGATGCCTGCGCCAGCGTTTCTTACGTTCTTGCGTTGTCCAATTTCGCGTACGGCCGTATTTCACTTAGGCGCGTGTTGGGATTGTTGGGCTCGCGCACGATCGTACATTTTGCGCATCTCGAACATTCTAAACAAAGCTACTGTGCTGGTACTGTACAGTACTAGTAACAATCTAAATTCTCGTTGTTGGCGCCCGCTTGCGAACGAACTTCTTGGATGGTTTGGGTTGGTGTTTGGAACTGGTGACTTCCAAGGTGTATCTATCGCCGTTGCGCCTTTGCAAGTTGCAAATAAGCGTGGTGAGAAATTGCCGCCGATGATATATGTAGTTTTGAGTGTGTTCCAGTATGTTGCGCGCATTCGTGCCGCCGGGGACGGTAATTTCGTGCGTTTGCAGGCGAAATAACTCGTAATACGACGTAGTAACAACAACAACGGCACACTGAGCATACTCTAGTCACTAGAGGAACACATACAACCAAATACTACCGTACAGTTAGGTCATAGGTTATATTGTTTTCTGAAGAAGGGGGTTTTGGAGGTCGGGGGTGGAGTGAGGAGAGATATTGCAGTGTAATAACTTCTATAGACTTCAGCAGGAGCGAAGGAAGTCTCTAAATCTTAGCATGTAAGTGGAACGCAGGTAAACGTTTTGTTAAGGAATTTAAGGATTTTATTAGAATATATAAAATAATTTTATTTGATTTTATAGTATTTCTGAAAAAAAAAATCTAAAAAAGTCATAATAATTGTTTAGTGGGTTGCATATATTAGAGTTGCATTTATAATTATAATAATTATTTAGTAATTGTTGTTATTAGCGAATTTAATTATTACAATTAGTTTTACGTTGTAATTAAATTTAATAATTTTTACATTTTTGTTCTGTATTATAATGTGTTGCTTTGGTTGCCTACAGTGTTGTTGCAACGCGCATCGGTACTGCGCACTGACAACATCGCCGTTTGCTTGTCACAGCTTGCTTGTCATTTGTTTTTGACTGTGTGACGAATTTCCAGCGCTCACTATTGCAAATTGCAAAGTATTTAGTTATTTTCGTTCTTAAAGTTATTAATTTGTGTGCGTAACAACCCGTGGATCACCGCAACAGCAAGAGCAACATATATTCTACTTAATTGTTATTAAACCGTAAGTACATTGTGATCAATATTTAAACCTTGTAATCAATCACCAAATACCGTCATATTGCAAATGCACACCACTTACTTAGTGAAGCGAATTGACCTAATTAACTAAATCCCCGACACTAACTCTATACCTGCGTACATGACACAACACACCCTGTTGATGTTAACCCTTTCCGGTGACACACGCGATCCGTGTGTCTTGTGTGGTTCGATGGCATGCACATTTATCATGCGAGGGTGAATCTACGCCCAAGCGGATGAATATGCTTATTAGGTTTTGAGGCCGGCGCGCACAATAAACGTGTTTGGCCAAAATACATCGCCGGCACTCATACGGAATAGGGTGGAAAGTCAACGAACTCGTAAAGAGCTAAAAGTCCCAAAAGGGCCAAGGGATTGTCCTTTTTCGTGTGTTATTAACTCATCTGTGTCATTCGCGTCAAGTATGTCATGCGTGTCATTTGGGACATCTAAACACAATTGATATCCCAAATGTTATGTGGATTAATAAATAATTTAAAATTATAAACAAATATAAGTTTAGGTAGTGTTAGGGAGTGTTTAGGTATTTATTTTATATGAGAAATAGTGAGGAATTTTATTGTAAAATTGTAAAGTGAATTTATTATAATGAGGATGTCATATTTGTTCATGCCAAGGGTGAAAAGTCGAGTTAAATATAAAGTAATAATGAATAGTAAAGTGATCATAAAAGCTTGCTGATGACCAAGAGTAGTAGCGTTGGAACAGGGGAAAGCTTGGTATACACTAGTCGCTACTAAAATAATAAAGTGATGGACGAATATTTAAGTAATAAAAGTTATGGCGAAGACTCAGTCAGGGTTGAGAGGGTACTGAAAGTAATGAAATGCAAATAAGCGCGGGATGATGTTGAAATATGGTACTAGGTCAAATGTTGAATAGTAAATTGGAAATGAAGAAAAAATATTTTTCTCATTTTAATTTTAAATCACATTCATTGTAATTTTGTGGATTTTAAGTGAAAAAATAACCAATCCCTAAACAGGGGTTGTCTATTTAGTAGTAAATTTGACAGTTCTTGGAACTTAGTGCGCCGATGCAGTACACTTAAATTTATATAGATTGAAAATACATTTATTAGCATTATTCGCAGTGACATTTAACCCCTAAATCAATTTCCTTGGAAAATTATGATTATTCTGATTAGTATTTTCGTATTCTGATAATAATTTGTGTTTGTTGACCTACATATTCCTGGAAATTCTGAATTCACCATTTTAGAATTTCCTGGAATTATATTCCGTTTTAGCTATCTCTTCTTCGTACTGTTTCCACAGTCGTCCTTTTAAAATATAAATATCCTCACGTGCAAAATAAAATATCAACCGACATCTTGAAATTGTATGCGTGGGTGTTTTCCGCCTTTTATCTTCTTACCTTTTTCAATGGCATAACTTGGTTGTCTTCTTCGTCTTATTCTTATCAAGCCGACAGACAGATATTTACCCCTAACTCGAAAGATTCAGGCTGCAAGAGCTTTCGGCGTGGCGTTTTCGGTGTTGTTGGGTCTTAGCTGTTACGTTTTGCGTCATCGCGTCTTCTGTGCCTTTTTCCGCTTCCACTTACCGACTGATACCGATAGGCCTTCGGTCCGCACGTCGAGTTACGACGTTTCCAACCTGCTGAAATATTTATTAGGGGATGTTGTCCGTAAATAAATAACGAAGAGTGGAGGAGTTGAACCATATAGGTTAGGAAAAGAGAAACTGGGGAAACGCGGGGGAAAAACTTAAAGTTGAGAAGTTTTACGTTACTGCCACGTGGCACCAAATATTTTTATTTTGTTTAGTAGTAAAAAAAACATAAAAGTTTTAAGTTGAGGTTATGTTTTTTGAGGTTAAAATTATTAGAGTTATTTGTAGATTAAAAAAATTTCTATCGTTAACGAACATATGAGACTAATGCAAAACCATTAGAATTGAGTACATTACAAGCTTTTAGAACGCCTACCACTTCAGTTGGCATGCTTTCCACCATCACGGTGAACCATCCACTTTACTCGACTTCCACGAAACACGCTAAAACCGTAGGTTCTTGCGTAATATATGTTTACTCTTCGGCAATACACTTCGTATACTCGTTCAACACATTCGCACAGTGTATGTGTATGTTTCTCGTTGCTTCCAACCCCAGGTGTATACACACTCTGGAGCGCACAGGTGAAAGTCATGCGCGTGTCATGCGAACGTCCGCCCCGCGCGCGGTCCAGCATCCCGGCACCGCCACCACCCGAACGCAGCGCACCAGCCAGCCGCACTCGCCGCGAAATGCTCTCCTTGCGAGCAGCAACAATTCTGCAACTGCATCGGGTAGTGCAGCGTGCGGGGCGCGGCGCAACGACGCACAACAGGTACTTGGGGGGTATGTTCGCGACGCGCTAAATTGCAACAACTCTCTCTCTATAACTTGTTACCGCCGACTGAAATACGGCGTAGAGTGGTTGTGAGTTGTGACTTGTTAGTTGTTTGTACCAAATTGTCGTCTAATTAGTGTTTGTACATTTACTGCGCAACATTTTTGTGAGTTTTGAGTGGTGGAAGTTTGCTGTTTTTAATTGGGTGATTAAAAATTTTGTGGTGTTTACATTTGAAGGAAATAAAATATAAAATAACATGTTTGTGTGGAGGCAATGCGTTTCTTTAGATTTGGGTAAGAAATAATTGGAATTATGTTATCAATATTTAATGTTTCGGTTAAAATTAGTTTTAATTTTTTATCATTTCCATTAGATTGGAATGAATTGGAATGAAAAGAAAATTCTATTCCACGCCACGTATTTTGTGTTCGTTCTTCGTCAATTTAATTTTCTTATGTCTGAACGAAAATCTGGCCTGAATTAAGCACGAATCTCGCGTGCAAATTTTCTCACTCGCGCGCAGTGCACACAAGACAAGAAAAACGTTTACAAACGAGATGAAATCTTAAAACGAAAAGGAGATAGGGAATGTTCTTGCATTATAAGCGTTAGAAACAAGAATAACGTGGAATTGACGTGGGAAAATGAAACTTTTATACAATTTTAACACATAGGGTGTTCTAAACTTAATAATAAATACTTAAAATATTACCCGGTACAAAAATACTAATTATAATTATATTTAAAAACTCCAAACGTTAATTTTTGTGTTTTTTTCTAAAACTTTGTGTAACACTCAGTATAACAAATAAAAAACACATAAAATGCTTGTTCACGCTCATACACACTGCGTATGCTTGGTGGCATAAATAAAAAACGAAAAAATTGAAAAGCGTGTTTTTCTCGTTCGCGAATCCAATGAGAAATCCGATGAGATAACGCCGACTTCTTTCTATCTGCGACCCAACACCCAACGCGCAAACTTTTTATGTGCAAGTCATGACACCGCGTTACTGCTACTGTTACGATTTCGGTGCTTTCTTCTAGTTATATTGTTATCTTTTACAATCTTTGTTTGTTATTTTCATATTTCTATAATACAAATGCGCGGCTTGTTATGATTTTTTGTTTTTGTTTTGTTTCTTTGAGTTCACGAGGGTTTGCTTAGCAATTGTTTTTTATAAATAATCAACGAGGCTACAAACAAAACAAAAGCAAAATGAAACAAACGGTGTGGGTATTGTTTGTGTTTGAATTTATTGTGCACGTGTATTGTAAGTTGCCTACAATAACTTGAGGCAAGGATCAAAATATGATACGAGTTTCATATTTCATCAAGATATGAAACAATTTAATTTCAATTCAATTTGATCCGGGAAATAAGAGAAAATAAACTTTTAGAGCTACTTGTACTCTTGTTATTGGGGGATGAAAGATAAAAATTTATTCTTTTATTAAGGATAATAAACGTTGAGGAAAATTAATTACGTTTTAAGTACCGGGAATTTATACTTTCAATTTTTTTGTTTTCTTTTTAACTAAAACACTGGAATGTTAAACGTTTTTTAAGCTTTTTTAGTTTTTTTTTTTATTTTTTATCCCAAGCTTTCAGCTTAAATTGCACTCTACGCGTTTTTATTTCTTGTACAACGCTTAAGTTCCATCCTTTACGACCATTGTCCTTCGGTTAGAAGTTGTTCGTGTTTTAACTTGACTTCTAAATTCAACAAAAAAATTATATATTTTTTAGTCATTTTGTAAATGTGGTCCAAAAATGACACATTACATTTACATCACATTGGTTGTTGTTTAGAGTGGATCCGCGATTCGTGTAAGTTGCAAGATGAAAGTTTTACGGTGAGTCCGCATCTATTGTTATGGAAATTATTATTTCTTTGTTTCTCGTTGTTCGTTTGTTTTTAAACGAATAAAAATGCAAACACACAGTGAGTCGTCAAAACGTGAGTAGGCGAATAACAAATAAGAAAAAAACATGAAAATTGTAGGAGACATTTGAGTTTTGTCGTAGTTTGTGTGTGCTGGTTTTTGGGTAAGAAACATCTCGACCATTTTTATCCCAAGCGGTTGTGGTGTGTCCGTGACTGAAATATTTATTCGCCATATTTTTGCGGAGATGCATTAAATGCTGGCTCGCATGCGGCGTAAACATTTGCGCTGTTTTCAACCATTTCGCCCAACAACAAACCGAAAATGTGGTATAAACACGGATGTTACACATAAAAAAATATAATTTTTGAATACTTACATTGGTTTTTCAACCTTAGTTTGACCTGATCCGGATATGTTTTTTGGGGTGATTCTTTTTTTTGAAAACGTGTGATTGTTGTGGCTGGGGTTACAGCCATCATTTATCATTCTTTATGATTCTGGGATGTTTATATGGCGTTTGAGGTTCAGAATAAAATTGGATTTTTCAGGCAAAAATTTGTATAAGTGCTTAAAATGTGAAGGAATAACAGGAATGATAGATAAAAGAGGAATTGAATAGAAATATGTCGTAGTTATTGCAATATTAAAAAATTCTTGCATAATTTACAAATGTATTTTGAAAAACTAATGTAATTTAGTGTAAAACTGGTTGCATACAGTTACATCCTACAAATTGCATAAATCCGTCTAATTCTTAGTTGTTTCTTAAATTTACCTTTATTCTTGTGGGTCATTGTAACTGATCGTGTTTCTATTCAATTTTTACTTACCTCGACTTTATTTTTTTTTATTTCAACGTAAATTTCTTTCATTTTGTGTACGCAAACTTTTAATACGCTTCCAGCCTGCACAATCCGCACAATGTACGGTGGTTTTCGTCGTCGCACAAAGTAAAAACGCATCGAATCTCCTCGTTCCATCTACCCGCGCCTACCCTACAGCGCAGAAAGTCCCGGAAACGTATTGTGGCGCCCGGAAAAGTGCAAGTCCGCTTTAATCAAAGTCGCAACTCGCAGTGCAATGCAATTTCCAGACACATACATACCTGATGATACACTCGTATCCTGTTAATGTATATGTACCTACTATATACGTAAGTAAGTACATATTCGTTGCTGTGCTTTTGCGCTTGAAATTTATGCGAACGAGATGAGAAAACCGCGTAAACTCCAGCACCGCAAAACGCTACCACCGCGCGGGCGGGTGGCTAAGTTAGTTAAACGACACCGGCGGACCATATTTAAACCGCCAGCCGAACGTCTGGCGTCGCCATCGTCGTGGTATGATGCTGATGGCGCGGCTGTGCAGACGGAGGTGGCGTTTTACCGCTTCCGCGAGCGCCGAGCGCGCTTTTTCTTTTGCGGCGCCGTTCCCTTTTGAAGCGAACATAACCATGCCTAATGCGCGTAACACGTTTATTGCACCAGATGTTACGCAATTGAAATTTTTAAATATTTTATTAACAAAATTAATCTTTATAGGTAAAAAATTTAAATTTTTACTAAAAAATAAATTTTGGTTTTCGCTAAAGAAAAATTTAATGAAATTTATGAACACTTTGTATATAAGACTTACTCTTTTTAGTCCTGAAGGAATATTCCTCGTTGAGTTTTCACAGTTTTTCATCTGAAACACATCAGCTTGACGCTAAACTAAAGTACGACACCACACACACTCCAAAAAACCGAGATCTTAACCATATGCGACCGGAAAAAGGTTTTTCACCCCTTTTGCCTTTTTTTGAGGCGGTAAAGAAATGCGCGGGGGTGGTACAAGGGAAGACACTTGAACCAAACTATTCGTTTGTGCGCGCTGGCGTGAAATAAGAACGTTTGAAGTTTGCGTTGGTTGAATTTCATCACAAAACGCCAGGATTCGAACGGGTTCCAAACGCACCGAACGTCAACAGAAGTTTTAATTAAAAGCCTTAAGAGCGCAGAGAACTTGTGCATCAAACTTTTATCATTTTATCATTTGGATTGTTGATATACTCGCTGATTTAAATTGATCTTGAGCTACGGTGCAAAGCATAAAGTGCAATTATTTTAAAAGTTGAATTGTGATTTTGGACGTTTCGTACGCTTGCTTTTATCGTAAAACTTGACCTGGTTTTGACACCGACTACATCAAACCCGTGACGTCACTGGACCATTGTTGAATTATTAATTTTCTTTAGGAAATTCAGGGTTTTAAAGGTTGAGACCAAAAACCACAAAACCACAAAAAAGTTTGGTTAAAACTTACCTAACCTTATAAGCGTTTTTTTCTTCTTCCTCAATTCATCTTGGGCGGTTTCGGTTCAATCTTATTCTGCGATTTCATAATGTTAATGTTGATTGCGTAGACTTGCAATTCATCTCATCGGGTCGATCGTTTTGCTCGTTCGCTCGTTCGCCTGATTCCATTGCAATGGGTTTTCTCCGCAGGGGGTGGAAGTAGAAATCGTTGAGGGACTTCCTGTTTGGTAATCATATTGAAAGACTTAAGTGGAACGCAAAATTGATTCTTTATTGAGTTTATTTACCACGTTGCCACGCTGCAATTCAAGCGAAAAGTGGTTAGGGGATACTTGGGCGGAAAATTTATTCGATTGCGACGTTTTGTCGACGTTTCGCCGACGGGGTATTGCAATCATCACCTATTTGAACGTTTTATTTTAATTTTAATCGATTAGTCGTTTAATCGACTAGAAAATAATTTTATATTGGAATTTTATTACTTACTTGTATTTAGGTCAATAACACTTTGAATTTAATTATAATTTGTGAAGTGGTAGTTCCACAAATTGCAATTCTCTTCTTCTATTTAGTTTCTATTTTATTTTTAAATTGTTAGGTTTTTGTTTCTTGACTGGCGAATAAATATCATTTGTTTTTGGTATTAAAACATCTAAAGTGTGTTTACAGCTAAAACAAAATATGTTTTACATATACATAGGTTACTAGATTTTATTGTAAATAATTTTAATATTTTTGTTGTTTTTGTTTTAAATTATTGATAATGTGATCTAATAGTGATGCGTTTTGGGAACTGCGTTGCGATGTGTGTGCGAGAGCGTCGCTATTATCGACCCCTAGCGATAGTGGGGACGCGCGGGCATACCACACGCAGCACCCGGCGGTGGCGGCGGCGGAGGCAGCAGCCAGCAGCAGGGCGGCGTCGTCGCCGTGGTCGCGTCACCAACGTAGTCACGCGGCGCTGTTCGTCGACTGCGGTACGCTGCCCAGCGGCGCACCACCACCCGCGAGTGCGTGTGTGCAAAAGACGCGTTTAACCCTTTTCGCACTTTCGTACATTGCACGTGCGAAAATGTCATTTTACATAAATTTGTTTTAATAACTTTAAAAAAGTATAAAGATTATAGTTATTTTTTTAAATAAATAAAAAATTGTTTGTTTTAAAAAAAATTTAATTAATAACTAAATAAACAAAGTGGTAAAAGTGATGATAAAATTAAATGTTATCAAATAAATCAACACTTTGTGTGTTTACTAAGTTTACCAATGTGCAGTTGGTCCGCGTTGGTTCGTTCACATCGCGTGTGTGTGCTTCATGTCGCGCAATGTCCGCATGTGTCCGCATGCTTTAAGTAATAATGGCGAATGTAAATAAACGCGTCGTATTTGCATTGCTGAAAGTGCACTGTAAGTGTACGTGATCTTCTCTTGTGCGGACGCGCACATCAATTTCATTTCGAAGAACAGCATCTTTTTGCACACACTCCCATTACTTGTGTGTGGTGTGTGTTTGGTCTTGGACTAGTTGGTGTTCATCGTCTTCTTTGGCGGCAGTGTTTACGAAAATAGTTCGTGTGAAGTTGCCGAGTTCACCGCCGGTTTATTACTTATTATAGCGCTGTAAAATTGCATCATTGCACTCCGGAACAGTCGCCTGAGACGCGTCGCGCAAAGTTTTTCGCGCCGCCACCACGCGATATGTTTTGTTGTGTCTGGCGAGAAAACGGCCGCGTTTCCGCTAAACCGAACAATTATCGATCCTCGCTTAATATTGCAGTTTACGACTCTCTTCGGCTCGGTTTTAGGGTTTTCAATAAATAATGTCGCATGTTGGAGTTGTAGATCGAGGAGTGAGTTTTATAATCAATACAAAAACATAGGCATGTTGGGATCACATTAGGATATGGATCTTATTTAATTATTAATGAATTTAAGCATTAATGAACAGAGTTATGCATAAAATACATAAATAATTTGGAGTTCAAACTAAAATTTATTAGTAGAAAATTAAATTTTAATTATTTTTACTTTTTGGGGGTAATTTTTGATAAATTTATGGGGTTTATCACAAAATTAACATTAAATCTTTGTTAGGGATGTTTAGTTTATATGTTTTTATATTTTTCTTATACCCAAGGGGTAGTTTTTGGTGGTTTTGTGTCAAAAACATAAAAAACAGAAAAACGTAGGTTTTCAACTATTTAAACAACTTAAACAAAAATTAGGTTAGGGTAGGTTCATAAAAAAAATTACTAACATAAAATATTTGTTAGATAATCTCTGATAATTTATTATAATAGTTTTTTGGAATTTTTTATAAACAAAACAAAAGTTTAAATGCTAAATAAATATCTATCCATAATGTAACAGTGAAGTATGTACATTTTTATTAAAATACGCATTGAATTTTTAAAAGAAAACACTTCCGGTTTCCAGTAAACATAAAACGGAGTTCACTTGTTTTCAAACACAACTCAAACTCAAACTCTAAATATCAAAACCATACAACAAAAAAAACAGTCAGGAAAGGCAAAACAAGAACATACAGAAAGTATAAAATGAAAGCTTCTCTTTTTCTAGAGAGAATGTTACATAAAAATAAAAATAAAATGAAATTCTTTTGAAAGCAATGCATAACATAAATTTATGTAAATGGCGATGGCGCTTCTCTTCTATCATTTTATTTACATTTAAAACAAAAACTTTAAAGAAAAAAAAATTTGAGCACAGTAAGTTCACATCAAAATTTTTAAACATTTAAAATTTGAATTATTACTCTAATAAATTTCATAATAAATAAAATAATTATAATATAAATTACCATAATTGTAAATATACACACCCTGGAATAGAAATTGAATATTCATTAGTAAGTCATTAGTTATGTTTCCGTATAGATTCGAATAGCTGAAATCTGTAATTTGAAATTTTAATGTACCACATAATGTGTACGTGTATTCAATATACTGTTGTGGCGGTGGCTAAGTGTATTTACCCTGCATATTAATACACCTTTGCGTTTGCGCACATTCTCTTGCGGTGTATGACAATGTGCACCCACGCCTTCCAATTACCCGAGGTGCTTAGAGACCATAATGCGTGCGCGCGCGTAATTCTCCTTCTTTTCGAGGTCCTTCCATATCCCGCCAAAAGTGGGAAGAGGGCCTGCGGGGGGTTATAATGCTGGTTAATATGAAATATGTTTATGAACACCACCAACCAGAACTTTTAACGTGCTCATAACTTTGGCTGAATGAAAACAAAAACAAAACAAAACAAAAACAGTTTACAAATTAGTGTTTGCTATTTTGAAAAAAAAAAGTATTGTGTCGCCATCTATTGTATTTTTTAACAAACACATAAACAAAAAAACAAAAGAACAAAAATTGTTTGTGTTAGTACATAGGCGTAGTGTACCTACTACGTATTTGAATCAAGCTTGATCCAATTTAGTACATTTCAACAATCCTGCTATCCTGCTATCCATCGCCACTCCAACAGACTCGAAATTGTGTCTGTATTATATAGCAGTCAAAGGACGATGGCACTGGTGGGACGTTGCATCATAAATACGTACCAACACTTTCAGGTTTACCCGTCGAACTCATCCTCCCTTTGCTTCTATCTCTGTTTCTTTCTATCTCTCGAACATCCCCCTAACTTGTATCTGTCTTTGTCCTTACTGTACGTGCATTTGATCCTGATGATACGATGTCTCTTTGGCTCTTCATCTCTTCATTTGTTTCGTATATAACCACACCATCAGCACACTCAGCTGGGAGTACGCAAATTTCACATAAATATTGATGAGTACTCGTATAAAATTTATATTAACATTAATTATTACATTAATTGAATTCGAGAGCCCTTGTTTACTCACTAAAACACCTCACCACATGTCAAATCCATAAAAATTGTTTGTAAAACAACATAAATAATTAATTAAAATTTATTGGAACCAATTAACTTACCGCTTTATTGTTGAGGGGATGCTAATTGTTTGTGTGCAGCTTTATGAATAGATTTTAATTTAACTTTGTATAACAAATGACAAACCCGCTCGGGTAGATAGATGATAAGTTGATTTATGTTTTTGTTTGATTGTTTGTTTGCTTGTTTACATTTATGTGTTTGTTTCATTGTTTCGTTATTTCCGGATGAGTTTAAAACTATTCTAGTCATAAAACAAATGAAACTCGACGTTTATGTATTAATATTATAATCGCTTTGTGTTTTTTGTTTGTTTTTCGGTTCTTTTGTTTTTTTACGAATTCGGGTTTTCTTCGCTTGTTTCAAATTTTGTTTATTTGATTTAACAAAGAAAAAAACCAAAACAAAGCATTTGCGTACACGCAATATTTTTTATTTCGTTATTATTCTGCGATGTAAACGTGCTATGTCGGTTTTTGATATTTTTATTTGAACACAGCAATTTTTTGTTGGTTTGACAATAACAGGAATAGCTGGCTATAGCAGGAACAACGCGTAATTGGCTTAGACAGCCAGTAATGGATTAATACGTGCGTGTTAGAAATTATGTTAGAGAATTAAGTAGTGGAAGCAGGAAAAGAACAACAGCAGCAAAGGCTTGCTTGCAATCGTGCGCTCGAGTCCTGGACGTAAATTACAAAGCGTGCGACGCACGATTGCAGGATTTTTAAGTGTATTACTTTGGCGTTTGCGGGCGCATTAAGGGCGGCAAAGGAAGGAAACCCAACGAAAGGGTGCAGCGCGTTGTAAAGCGATGTAAAGCACCAAATTAGACTGTGCCTAATGTGCACTGTGCACGAGTGGAAATATGATTGATAAAAATGATAACTCGGATAAAATAAAAGGATAATTTATTAGAGCACCATACATTTTTATTATTTAATTTAATAACTAATTATTTTTGGTCATATAACTCATATATAGTTAACGAAATTGATAATAGATGGCGTTATGTGTCTGTTTACAAATTAAAATGTCACTTGTTTTAGTTTTTGTTGTTATTTTGTTATTATGTGTTAAATCCGCAAACACGCCAGTGGATTTATTTATTCACAATGCATTGAATGAAAAGCGAGCTCGAATGAATGAGTCGCAATTTCCATTGGTTTTCAGAAAATGCCAAATCGAAATTGAAATGCACACCACTTGTACCCGTACTATTTTTCCAACAAAGTTGATCTCTCGACTGTGTCTGCCAAAACCAAAAAAAAAAACAAACAAAAGATTCAATAATGACAAAAATGTCATTTAGTCGTTTGCTATTCTGCAACTCACCAAGAACAACAATTGAAAATTTCCGATTTTAAAATTTACATGTAAATTCAAACACTTTGTATATTTTGACCATTGTCTGAATTACATTGTATGAATTGTAACATTTGTAATATTGTGTTATTTGCATCTAAATTGTAAAATTTGATCAGGCTCCAAACGCAATCAAAACAATAAAAACAATATCCAAACAAAAGCGACATATAAAAAATGAAACAAATGAAAAACAAAAACTATGCATATAGAAAGCATTTGTTTTTGGGTAATCAACAAAAAAACAAAAACGTTTATTTAGATGTAGCACTTGTTTGTTTTATTGAAAAAACAAAAACGCATCAGATATCGTTTATTGAAAACTCTAACATTAAACAAGTGAATTCTTATTTGCAGTTGTTATTTTGTTTGGTTTGTACATAAAAGCCGTCCGCAATGAGTGATAAACAAACATTGTTTTAAAGTTTAAAAAACAATTGATTGGTGATAATGTAAATAAAATGTGCGCTAACAGCGTTACCAAACAGTGAATGTCAAGGATATTTATGAGTGTTTAGTACTTTAGTAATAAAATAGTAAAATAGATAAATAGATCAATTTTAAAAAAATGTGTTCACGATGTAGTCGTTGTTGTAACAACGACGAGGACGAGGATCGTGCTCCTGATTCTGAAACTTGTTCAGGTATAAATCACATAATGAACAATTAATTTTTGTTTATTAGAAATTAATCAGATTAAGTCTGAAATTGCGAGTATAACTTAATTAATTTGAAAAAACGATTGATTTATTTATTTTTGAAGTCATAAATTATGATTTGAGTAATTTATTGATAAATTATTGATTAATAATGAACAAAACAAATAAACAAATGTTTATTTAGTATTTTTTGTTTTAATTTTTTGTTTACACTGTGTGTAAAGTCGTGCTGTACTTGTAACAAAAGATTCTAACGATTGTTAATCGAATTCGTTTGCTCTGTTTGCAGAAGAAGAATGGAATTCGGACGGAAAACGAGGCGGATTGTCCGGCAGCGAGTCTGGTGAGTTTTTCATTTTCATTATGTGCACTTCTGTGTTGACACTGCCGGCAGTTATTGGCACGTTTGACGGCCAGAACCTTTCGGGATTCTGGCGTGTTCGCGACGTGTCATTTTCACTTGGAAATTGTTTGCGTAAACAGCGTTAAAAAAAGCAATGTAATTTGTTCATTGGCTTGATTGTTAATTGGTGATAATTTTCAGTGTTACTACTGATTAAAGTGATTGCAGACTGTTTTAAATGTTTTTCGACGTGAGTAAATATAATAAAGTGGATAATAATGAGTCATACATTTATATATGTTTTACATCGGTTTTACTACTGGAAATATGAGTCATTAGATGATTATTATGAACATTACTCGCGCAGCGCATTACAACCTTCGATAGCTCAGTTGGTAGAGCGGTGGCATATTAATTGCTGCCACGTGTCACTGGTTCGATTCCAGTTCGAAGGAATTTTTGGAGTTTTATAAGTAAATTTTTATTATTTTTTTTATTAATTTTTAATGTTAAATGGGATTTTTTTGAGTTTCTTTTGGTTATTATCTTATTATTAGATTTTACTTCTGGCAATTTTATGTTTTGATTAGTTAGTTTCGTTTATATTTCGTAGATGTCGCTACGGTGATTACTTTCGAATTTATTGTTGAGTGGTTTCATTCAAGTTTCATCACAGCATGTGTTCTGTGGATTCCACTTTCATTTGTTATTTATTCGCGATTAAAATACTTAGTGCAAATTGCAACAACCTTCGATAGCTCAGTTGGTAGAGCGGTGGACTGTAGAATTGTCAAAATTGTAGAAATCCATAGGTCACTGGTTCAAATCCGGTTCGAAGGAATTATTTTTCTTCGAAATTTTGTAATCTTCTTGTTATTTTTTAACAAATTCGTTAATATTTAGTTTTTTACTACTATGCTTGCTTGTATTCGTGCATTTGTTTTGTTCCCTTTATTATTTCTTGTATTAGTATTAAAAAAAAATAAATTCGTATTGTAAAATTTTCAATTTTATATATACGATATTTACAAAACATATCAAAAAAATATTTTCAAACGTGTGGTGTGACACGTATGCGCAATGTGGGTTGTCGGTGACGACGAGACGATGTTTGAATAAAAGTTAACAAGGTCCCTTTCACAGCCCGACAGATCCGAAGCTTCCTCCTTCGTCCTTTTCGCTCATGCATTCATTTCGTGTGCCATCCGGGCATCACCTAACCTAAAAACCAGCAAGTCTGCTATGCTCGCTGCAAAGAAGAAAGGGTGTCGCATTTGCAATTCGAACCTGTAACGTTGTACCATCCGCTTCCTGCCTGGCTGCCAACAGCCAAGTGCCTTTAACACATTTTTTACATTTTTACATTTTATTCCCGAATCTATTCTTAACCAAAAACGTATCCTAACCTACATTACAGCCCATTCAAAATGATAAAAAATAAATAAAAAAAAACAACTAATAAAAACCTTAGTGGTTCGTTTGTCAATTACGCAGTGTTTACATGGAGTACTATTTTTTTGATGTTCCAACACTACTAATCTTTCAGTTAGTACACCTGAATACTATATACCAGATAGCTGGATATCTAGGATATATTTTCGTAGCAAAAGTTAAAGCTTTTCTCAGTCGAAAATTTGTTGACGTGTGTACAAGCCCACGCTTTGAACACTCTCACTATCTGACATTGACAGTTGTCGAAAGAGTCGAATTCGTTGTAGAAATAGGAAACTCGACCCGGGGTTGAAGCCTACAAACATCGGGCGGTATTTTTATCGGCGTTGACGTCCACGCGAATTTCCGAGTTTTTCTCGCGCCACGAGCAGCGGAAAGCCTTTTACTGTCTTTCACGGTTGTGCACGTGCTGTCTGCGGACCGCCGTAAATAGTTGTGACTTGTGACACGCGGGACATCCCTAACAACCCCTCGAGCGTCAACGATGAAAGCCGCAAAGCTCATGGCAAACATTTTCCGCACCGTTCGAAGCGTGTTTCTTTTTTCTTATATTCCTTTTTGATTAAATTTCGTGTTACGAGTACAGGTAACATATAACACGTACTTCAATTTTGATATTAGTTATTACTCCAGAGGATTACAGTATTTTTTTAAATTTTTTTTTCTTTTAACGCCACCTATCGGCGTTTTAAATAAATTTTTGACAACTACTTATAGCAATGCATTTGGTAGTTGTTTTTTGTTTTGTTTTTGCGTTTACTTCGTAAATCTTCCACAAATTATTCGTTTGTTTTTTTTTGTTTTCAATACACACAGTGTTTTATTTTCAATAATTTTAATTCAATGTGGATGTGGAAGGTGTAGGTGTCGATGAAGAGGTTTTCTAGACTTAGTCTTCAGACCCGCACAACACGTTTGCAGTCTCTTGAGAAGACAGTTTGTATCGATTTTTTGCCCGTGTGAGGATGAGGCGTATCCTTTCGTCCTCTGTGTGGTATCCTCTACTCGAGGAATGCTACGGTATGCTTTTGAACTAAAACTTATACGCGTTTATGTCGGTGTACGTATAAGTCGGTTGTGCTTGGTAGGGCGGGCGATGGAGACGGCTAAGGCGGCGGCTGTGGAGCGAATTCGTGCAAAAAGTACGTCGTGCAATTCGTGTTTTTTGTACCGTTTGCAGCGCTTATACGACCATCTACTGGCGATGGCTACTGAAACTTCCAACAACTAAACTATCTTCGCAAAACGAGCAAAAAGCGCCGGATAAAAACATGAAATGTTGAAAAAGTGCTGTGTTCACAGTCTAAGCGGCTTAAAATGAAAATTGTTAATTGAAGCATAAATTTATATTATCATAATTAAACGTTGAAGATATTTTATTAAATTTAAAAAACTATATAAAAAACATAATTAACTTTATTGCGTTTTAAAAATTCAATTTAAATTAAAAGTTCCATTAAAATTTTGTAGATGGCGATACGGTGATTGAAATCACATTTAATCCATAGTATTTGTTGCAGTTGTTTTCAAGTATTTCGAATGTTCGAACCATTCGAACGTAAATAAACACAAATGATAACTTAGCATTTGTTTTATGTTTATTTACGTTCTGTATATTTACAAACAACTGCAACAACCTTCGATAGCTCAGTTGGTAGAGCGGTGGACTGTAGAATTGTTAAATTTGGTTATCCATAGGTCACTGGTTCAAATCCGGTTCGAAGGAATTTTTTTTTTAATTTAACATTTTTTAGAATTATTAATTGTAGCATCATTATTTATTTCGTGCACTTATTTCTTATAAAAAAACTATTTAATGAAAAACTTGATTCTGTAATAATTCTATAAATTGATTTGGAAAACTCGATGAAACTACATCATCATCTATCGTGATAGTACTGGAAGGACTAGAAGTATTAGGTACAAAAGTTTGTAGATAGTCTTCGGTGGGTTGGTGGTGGTTACCGCCTTCGTGCGGCTTGTAATAGCTAGCTAATTGAAACTACTGACTGCTCGACTAAACCAGCTTGCAACCAGCCGACCGAGAGTCAATTATTGAAGAACTTTCACCAAAGACCGAACTTGTTGGACCTCCATATACTTCGCTGTTAGTACTCACACTTACTCAGTTTTACGATAATGCATACGAAATTGTATTTTTCGTCTTTGTTCTTCGTTGTTTCTTAGATGAAGCAGAAGCAGAGAAGGTTTGGTTTTAAGGCGTAGTTGGTACGAGTTACGAATACAATTCGATCTACTTTTGGACTCGTTTTTGATGTAATTTTTGAGTTTACAAAATTTCATTTTAAAACGTAATACCAACCTTCGATAGCTCAGTTGGTAGAGCGGTGGACTGTAGAATTGCAAATTTGGTTATCCATAGGTCACTGGTTCAAATCCGGTTCGAAGGAAATTTTTTTTGTGTTTCTTTCTTAAATTTTCTTTAATTGTAATTTTAATTAACTTCTTTTAATGATGTTTACCACAATAGTTTTTAAATTATTATTATTCGCAGTTTTGTTTTAAAATTAGTTATTGTATTTTATTCTAGATGGCGTGAGAGATACTAATTCATGCAATTTTAACTTTCTTCACTTTCTTAGTGCTCTACTTTCGTGTTGCTTGCTGACTTTGCTCTAAAACATTAAAAATGCATATAACAACCTTCGATAGCTCAGTTGGTAGAGCGGTGGACTGTAGAGTTATACAATTGTTGAAATCCATAGGTCACTGGTTCAAATCCGGTTCGAAGGAATTATTTTTTTGGTACTTTAATTTAAAATTAACATTTAAATAACTGTCCTTTATCCAAATTATGTGTTTAAGTACCAAAGTAATTTTCTGTCATTTTTAATAACATAATACTCTATTATGTGGACTTACTAATTTTTCCATTACATTTAATTTCCGGTAAAGCACACTAAGGGATAAACTTACCGCAGGTCATTTCTACTGTCCTGCAACAGTAGCAGTAACTTTTGCTTGCTTTTGCGTGCTTTTGCTCTTCCACCCCACACAGTACTTCTGCGTAATATAATGTTTCTTATAACCTGTTCCAACAGTTAAATACTGCAACGACTGCACCGAGCCGTAACGTACTTTGCAGAAATAATCTGTGCCCTGCGCCCTTTACGTTTGTGAATACGCCATCGCGGAACTTCCACTTCCGGCTTGTACGTATGTCGCGCGTTCGGGGGCTGCTTTGTGGCTTCGTCACTCTTTCTTTTTCCGAATTGTCGACTGGGTGGGTTCTCATTGCGTCGAGTTACAATTTGCCCTTTCATTACGACGAACTGTGCACGACTTCATGGTGTTCATTTTTTTAACGTCTTTCAGCAATTTTCCGGCGGATTTTTTGTCGGGTCCGCTAAAGCTTTATTACCAAGGTTTTACTTTACCTTTATACCATGTTCTTGAAAAATGCCAACTTACTTTTTTGTACAGCAATAAAAAACAAATGAAAAGTAGGTTCAAAAAATGGCCAAACAAAACAAAATCAAACAACTCGAAAATTTGTTGATTTCGTTGATTTGTGTGTACTATTCATTTATTTTTTTGGTTTCGATTGTTTTGTGAGGTTTACAGACAAATACTAAGCGAAACAATCAAATTTTGTTTTTATTATTTTAATTTTATTTTCCATTGTTTTTTTAAAATTTGGTATTTTAAAAATACGACTAGTTTGTCACTTTCTTCAACGCTAAGTAAGATTTAAACTTCACAATGTTTACATTCCGGATGAAATATGTACTCTAAATGTATGCCAAGTTATCATCCCTTTGCGTGGTGGGCGTTTTAACTCTCACCCTTGCGCAACCCTAACGCGAGCTTTAGAATTTACGAGTGCGTAATACTTTTGCGGGGGCGGCCGCGAGCCGCTGCGTTTATGAATCTGTGAATTTGGCGTAAAGTAACGGCGCACCCTGAAGTAATAACGTTGCTTGAGCCTGTGTCGGGAAAGAGTAAATCCGACGCAAGTGAAACACGCGTTGAGTATACGAGTGCGGCGTCAGTTGATCCGGTGATGAAATAGTGGGGCAACCACCAAGTCTTTAACCCCCTAGAGAGGGCGATAACATGTTGGGCAATTCGTCTTAAAGTTTAAATACTCCAGGGGTGTAAAATATTTACATTACTACTCTTAATGTTAGTAAAATAGCTGTGAATCGAGGTTAGAGTTTTACAGTTTTTTTATTTTTTATAAAACTTTAAGGCTTTAAATCACAGCTTTAAGTACGTAGCTACGTTTTTGATTTGGTTAGAATATTTAAATATAGATGGCGCTATGAGTTCTGTGTGGAAGTATTTTTAATTTTATTAAGTGATGGAATGTTTTGACCAGTTTTGACTTACTTTCTTTATGGTCTACTTTTAATTTTATTTATAACTGGAGGCTATAAACATTAAAAATGCTTGCAACAACCTTCGATAGCTCAGTTGGTAGAGCGGTGGACTGTAGAATTGTTCAAATTTGGAAATCCATAGGTCACTGGTTCAAATCCGGTTCGAAGGAATTTTTTTTTTCTATGAAATTTTATTATATTTGGGAGATTTATTAACAAATTTGTTTTTATAATTTTTTATTTCGTATTTCATTACGACATCTATAATAGTTTTAGTTTTTTTGGTGCAGCGACAGCAAACGTAGACAGAAAAAACAAATGAAAAATGAAGTTTGTTTTCCAACCAACACAAATAAACACAGTATGCAGAGCCCTTCACATACAAGTTCAATTTCTAGTATGCTTGCTTGAGTTAGTGTAGACATAGTTTGTATTCGCGCATTTGTTTTGTTTTTTACAATGATTCGTTAGTTTTTGTTTTTAACTCCTCGCTGATACCCTATATCAACTAACTCAATGAATTTTTAGAAGTTTGAAGTTTCATTTCCACAATTTAAAACTCGTAAATTTTATAATTTTGATTTCTTAAATTAACAAAATAATAATTTTAAAATTTAACCTTGAAGTGTTACAACATCGCAACACTTACAATGTTACGTTATTTTACTTCATGTTTCTTTACGACGTTCCCTCACGATACTCGAATTACCCGCACTCGCACAATATCGATTTGCATTCTGCGTTTCCGCGTAGTTTGCAAGTCTCAATGCGATTGTGTGCTGGTGACACATTGTATACTCATATATACGAAAATATAAAATATACGACGTATCGTACACTATACGAATGTGTACACAGACGAGTACACCATCAGAGAGTAGAGTACGTCGTGAGCGTCGCGAACACCCTGCACCTCACGCGTGCGCCGACATTGCGCGAGCCATCTCTCTCACCGCCATGATTTCACTATGGGCAGCTCGCGTCGCGACGCCGCCGCCACCGGCACCGGCGCTTACTCATCCGACCGTACACCGCCGAGAATATCGTATTTTAGCGTCGCCGCTGTTAGTCGTTTGTCGCCGGGGACGCGACGCGAGTCGACCCACGTTTATCAGCAATATTAATACGTAAATTTAATATTTAAAAAAAACTGTACACATTTATACAAATCAAAAAATAAAATATTGAAACATAAAATTAACAATAATAAACATTGTGTGTGTTATAATTGTATTTTATAGTGAGGGGGTTGTTTTCAAAGTTTTAAAAAAGTTTGTAGCTTGTTAGGGTAAAACTGTAATTGGATCTTCACTTAGTGGTGATTTATTTATGAGTGGTTTTACAAGTGATTGTGTATTAAATTTAAAAAGTGAAAAAACATTCAAGGATTATGTAATTAATTTCTTCATTTTCGTTCTTAAGGTAAATTTGTTTTAAAATAAAATCAATTTTGCGACGCAGCACTAGCACTCTTGATAGAATTTAATGAACCGAAATGATTTGGCAACAATTCTAACTGAAAATAAAATCAAGTGAACTTTTCCGACTTGTTCAATTGTTCGATTTTGGGTTGGAACGTTAGTAGCTTTCAACTAATGTTCTCTACGTAGGTTCGTAGTTTGTTTTGTTTGTTTTGTTGGTTTTGTCGTTGTAACTAACAATGCAAAGAAAGTAACAATGCGTATAATCGCCACGATTGGACAATAGAAACAAAATCGAAGCAAAACGCTCGAACGACGCGTGATTCGCGTTCCATTTTCTATTGTCGATTCAATAGCGAAAATTTGACACTACCACTGCCACAAAGGGCGAGAAAATCGAAGAAATCATTGAAACATATGTTCCAACATATTCCACACTTTAACTTTTGACGTTTAACATTTAAGTCCTACGAATTTTATATTTTAAAACAAAAACCTACAAAAAAACACGAAACAAACGAAACATATGTTTTGTTATTTATTCATTCCAAACAAACTGTAGGTACCTATATGTTTTCTTTTGTTTTATTTTCGTACTCAAAGTTTTCAATTGTTTTTCTCTAGCTTTTCACTTTAAATCTTGTGCCATGCATTTCAAACTTTTGTTTTTATTTTGTTTTGTTTTTTTTATTGTATCGTACGCATTTCCACTATGCTTCACTTTTTCTTTATATCTTTAGATATATGCCAGTATCAATGTCTATTATTCTTCGCTCTCGAGTTTGACAAACGTGCAGACAGCACGAGTATTTTCAATACTCTTCGAAATAATAGGAAACATTCACTGATGTGAAACGTTCACCGTGCATTATTGATCAACGTAATGTTCTTCACTACAAAGTACAGCCACATTTTATTGGATACTTACGTCGGCGCTTTGATGGACATAATAGTTTTATACATAATCAATAACCTACAAACATACTACCAGACCAATGCGGTGGTTATCAACAAAAAAAATAATTAAAAATGTATTGATTCGTTCTGATATTTTGGTGTATTAACAACAGTGAATGCTTTTCAATGAATTGGTGAGTAAATAATTTAACGCGTTTGGAATTAAAGTCGTGAACACTTTACATATATTCATTTCGTGGCAATGAAATTTATTCGTCTCGTGTTTTTCATCGGTTTGCCGCCCGGAAAACGCATTACTCCTACCCGCGATATGCAACGAATGCGCATTCAATATACGCGGGAGTGGCAGCGTAAAAACATAAAAATTCATGCGACACGTAACCTAAAGCTTAGGTTTAGTAGTTGGCTATTTATTCAGAGAGGGCGTTAAATTTTTGTGACTTTTTTCCATCACATTTCGATTGTTTTAGTGGATATAATCATAATTCGTT
>JARJDS010028891.1:0-31569 GCA_030264155.1 Atheta pasadenae | reverse complement strand
GAGAAAAAATTAATAAGAAGAAATAAAACGATTGAATTACATGTTCAGGTCAATTTTAATATGAAAAATATAATAATTTTTGCAGGTAAAGAGATATCCACGCATCCATTTCATCATCAACAATCAGCAAACGTGTTTAACGGTATTGTTTCACAGCCTTTCCAGCAGCACGTACCGGAGCAATAAATCGTATCTTTGGATGGTACGCATTACCAGGGATAAAACATTTCAAAAAAGCGTGGGTAATAATCGCCGTCAATCCCCAAATGCGTTTATCGCCAACAAAAAAGCACGGTGTCGTGTATCCACATTTGAACTGCGTGAACCGAACTTTATCCGGCTTAATCAAATCTTCGATCGCTACCGTAAACGCTAATTCCACCTCCGAAGGGTTCACTTTTAATTTATCTAACTGCACGTCTTTCGCAATCGTGCCGATCACAGGCACGACGCTGGTCTGAGCCCGTGCAACAATCGGCTGGCCCTGGCCCCACACTTTCACCTGAGATTGATCAATCCCTAGCTCCTCGCGCGTTTCTCTCAACGCAGTCGCCTTCAACGTCCTGTCCTTTACGTCTTGCATCCCGCCTGGGAAACTAACTTGTCCTTTGTGCGAACGCATCGATGTGGTTCGTAACGTAAACAACAATGACACCCTATCAGCCACCTCACACAGTGGAATCAGTACTGCAGCCTTTCTCTGTGATGGTTGAGTCTGCATGCGGATCAAAATAAGTGGCAATGCTTCAAATTTACTTGCTGCTCTCATTAGATTATCGTTACTTAATAATGTCTCAGATGAAAAATCCACAACTGTGCGGCGGAATATTTTGCCATAATTAAAGCAGATTTGTCTGCTAATCAAAACTTTGAATGTTGGTAGCATTTTGATGTTGGGATGATGAATTAACAACTTGCTTTTCTATTTATAATCTTTGGTTGAAATAATTTGGTCTTGAGCAGCTCGTTGGATTAGCTGTGATGCATCACCAAAATTTGTTATGTCAAATCATTCACTGACGGAAGCGAACTCGGTATTGTTACGTTTGAATGCAATGTCAGCTGGCTACTGGTTGACTAGTTACTGCTTTTGAATTTGCATACTTTGTTATCCCTGAAACAATACCAATAATCAGTTGTTTGTTGTTGCGCATAAAAATGAGGTTAGAATCACAAATTTTTTAGATTTCATTTTAAACACTCATTTCGCAGCTTAATATCTACCATTTTATGTGATTAATTAAATGGGAAGAGATATAGTCTAATTATTATTAATTATTCTGCTTACCGATTGACTAGGAGGCACTAAAAGGGCTGCAAATGATTTTGGAGTCCTTGAATTTCTAACTGCACGGAGTACGTGGTCGAAACATTTGTCAATGTGACATATATTTAAAGCGTTGGTGGTCAAGGAGATTTATTACTGTAGCCAAATGAGCCAAATGTTCATTTAGGCAGGTATTTAATTTTTGTACTTTGCACACATCAGAATTTAGTTAAGTTTCGCCAAGTTTCGCTCAGTTTGAAAAGGTTAGATTTGTTTTTAAATTTGACAGCACCAAAACAAAACAAACAATTGAAAACAAAGCACAAACCGGACATAAACCACAGAACTATAACAAAATAATTATCATAATAACCGAATATAAATACTCATTAATCCGATTATATTTTGAACTAAATTAATATTTTAATTCATAAATAAACACACAACGCCCTCTACTTTCAATTTTAGGTACTAAGTTTAAAAATTCTTTCAAAAAACTTAACCTAAACAAAACAATACCAAATTTTAAGTCTAAAACAAAACATATCAGTAATTTATTTAATTTCTATACAAAACAACCCCTCATAATGCCTGTTTAAGGGAATAATGATAAGCAAAACCATCAGGAATAGTTCTTGTTGGATGTCGTCGTCATCGCACGTCGGCTCCGTCGGGGTTCCATTTCCATTCCACTGGATTTCACACCGCACTGCACCGCACGTTCAAGCTTGGCGTTCGGTGCGGCAGTTTGGTAGTGCTTGACAGCGTGCGGCATCGCGTTCACCTACAGTGCCTTTCCACGTCCAGATAGCAAGTGTTCGCACAAAACAATCGACAATCGCCCGCAAGTGCAAAACCCGTCCATAGCAACGCGAATAATCATGTCGGATGTACCGGAAGAAATCGCAGAGAATGGCCACACGAACGGCGGCGGCGGCGACGTGCCGGAGATCGAGCTGATCATAAAGGTGAGTAAACAACGCGCGGCAACATGATGCAGAGAAACATGTGGCTACAAAACAATCACCAAAGCGTCGACACAGTTGCAACAGCAACCGGGTGTTTCTTCACCACCCGGCTTTTTCAGTTACAATTTGTGCGTTAGTTTTTAAATTGGTGGAGACTTAACTTAAGTTGAGCCTCGAACGAAAGCGAAAAGAAACGCGGGCACCGGGCTTAACATGGATTCACGTACCGTGGGGCGTGTCGGTTTCGTCGCTTGTTCTCAACAATCTCAACTCGTGTGCGTTCTTCTGACGAAAAAAATGTAATAACAGCTAACACATTTTAAGAATTAAGACATTGTGCTTTAATTCAATGGGTGTCACGTGCTTTGATTGATTTTTATCAGTGTGTGTTAAAACATCCAAAAGTTTGTAGCTTTACTTCATAAAAAGTCGATATAAACTTTCTTTCTAATTAACACACACATGTGAGTTATTACATAATTTTGCGTAGTCCTTACGCGGAGAACGCGACATAACTTAAGTTAACATCAGTCTTTCAATTTAACAGTGCAACATTAAAGTCGGAGACTGCACTGTTAATTCTCTGCGCTTGTTACTATAGCAAATCAAACAAATTCTGTGCATTTGGCGTGGGCGGCAGTTATTTACCAATTTTTGCTCATTTGGTGAGGCGGCGCATGCGGGAGTTACCGCGCACGTAATGGAGAAAAAGCACCGCGGCCTTGAACACGGTTTAACTACGTGTGCGTCTATTTTCTGTACTTTGCCATACGTAAATAGCAAAAAAAACGAACGATGCGCGCGATTTACATACATTACTAATAAGTTTTACATACTAGTCATAATTATAATTGACATGTCGTCGAGTATTTTATCACCGTGTAGTGAGTTTTTCTGCAAGGGAAGGTCTTTTGTCGTTGTTGAGTGTGGAGTTCATTTGTTGGCATGTCAATTAATTTAGGCATTGAATTTTTGTCAGTTTTGGCTTGCCTAGCATTTTTTTGTGTGAAACAGTCGTATGACTACGAGACTATTTATAAATTACTGCCATGTGCAGCAGCTTGGTTTTGCATATTGTGCAGTTAGTTGCATTTACAGCTATTCGCACACCGAAATCGTTCCGAAACCACTCGCCGATGATAAAATAAAAATACTACACGAGTTCCACGACACACTTTCGGTCGCGAGCTGCAAGGCAAAGCACATGAGCAAGTGCGACCGGGCTTGTTTCTCAACCAACTTGAGAGATCGCGAGGTTCTGAAACTCCATGTGGCTGAGGATGACTCACGACTGTTTTTTTGTTGTTGGTTTTCTTGTTTTTTTCGGATAAAACCAACGGAATTTTCATGGAATGACTAAACGACATCATTACAGACTGTCTTGACTTGTTCAAGGTCGAGACGACTAGTTTGATTAAGTTTCAATTCAACACAAATTTATGTGTTCCTACGTACCTGATACTCATTATGATTAGTTAGGGAATCAATTGTCATCCGAAAATCTCAAAAAATAGACCTACTGACTTAACTGATCTTTTTATAGATGACAATAATCTATAACTAAGTAATAGTTATAAGGATTCCTTGTGATTCTTTGAACCTATTCTAGGGCTTCTTTGTTTATTTAGTGTTTTTTTTCGGAGTATATGACTTGTTCAACGTTGAGTTTGTTATCTTAAATATTTGATAATTCTTCAATACTTTCCGAACAATATAGGATATCTCTCAAATCTATAAGATTCAAGCAAGTATAACTGTTAATGATTCCACATAATTCCTATAACCTAAAAAAAACTTGAAGTATATCAACTTATCACAATCAATTATCAAAACAGTGACCTCAGTTTGTCGCCTATTTAGCTCAGTACAGATTATGATAAATCTTGAACAATAAAAAAATCAATTGATTGATTAAGGTTATCAGAGATAACAGAATTCAATCATCCCCAATATAAATATCAAATACCAAACAGTGTAAGTCATGAAAATATTAATCCAAAACAATCTTAGACAAACAAATATGTGGAAAATAATGTATACAACAACGCATGAGCGAATGTATAATATCACTATTATTAGTAATTTTCTGGTCTATTAAACGTCCATAAAAATCTTCACAATACACAAATACAATGTTGGGTTAATGACTAATTCATCAATCGCTTATTAACATATTAGTGTTTTAACTGACGAATTTAGGAATCGTGCGATTCTCTACAACGCACAAAAGTGCTATTTAAGTACAACGACACGTGTTCCAGTACGACATCCTAGCAAACATTGTTGAGGAGGTTAATGAATAATAAATTAAATATTTACTTACACTCAATCATCTCATTATTGTTTAGAGATGTTCTAGAATATTTCGAATACAAAATTCATTTTTTTTTAAATATCATCGTTGCAAAATTGTAAAATTCGCTGAGGTTTAGATGCGACTGTGTCTTTCACACACTTTATTCGAACGTTGCAAAAGAATGTACGTTGCTATCCTGTCGCAATAAATACCAAAAACAGCCGGGCAATTAATGCACATATTGCGGCAATGTGCGCGCACATCGATTTCGATTGCTGCGCCTAATTTATTCGCCGCACAACAACGAAAACTGCATGCGCGTTATTATGTTACGAGTGTCTCGGCGTCTGCGGCAAGCACACAGGTCGTGGCAAAACCTTGAAAGTCCCGTTGAAAACGCGCAGCATCGAGAGGGAGATTCGACATCTAGTTGTTGCCTACAACAACAACAACCACAACCATCATCATGTGTTATTCAAGGCTCCACCAGCCACATTCGAGCACAAGGATCGAGTATGTAACATCATCGTTTGATTTGTTACATTTGAATATCTTGGATATTCCTGTATTGCAAAATTTATAAATAAAATACACAATTGACTTGTGATAAAAAAATATTAAAGTGATAAGCTTTGCCATTCATTTCAAAACCGTAACAACTAACTGCGGTTAACTTTTAGATAATTAAAATGTTGTTTGATTAGTAATCAAATGAATAAAAACACACACACACACAATAATTGATCTATAAATCAAACAACGATAAAAAAAACAATGTGATCGATAAAAATCAAATTAGTCGGTTATTAGCTTTATAATCAATCATAAAATGTTTGATGTTTACTGAATTTTACAACATCAATTCATGAATGAATCACGGAGAGTTTTTTTTAACAACAACGCACAAATAATTCGAAAATTAAATAAAACTGCTTTCAATTCACTTTCCTTGGTGCACTTTTTTAATGATTTCATCACATCACTTGTAAGTGTATTCATTATTACTTCATTGATCAAACATCAATTATTCATGCATGTTTGTGCTTATGGGTAATCAACATCATTTGCTGGTTTGACTTGTTTGCTTATGAAATCATTGTTTGGCGTTTTGTGTTCGGTGCGAAGCAGTAAAACGATGTGTGGATCAGTAAACCACTGAAACAGTGAATAAACCTTTTAAATTGTGGACTTTGCTTGGAGTTAAAAACTAGTCAAGAGTCATGCATGCAGAAAATTGTAATTAATTTCAATATTGTTTCAATTTAAAGAACTTCATTAAGTTGAGTTGAATGAGTGACTGGTAATTAATGCATGATGTTCAAATCTAATATTTTATTATGGTTACGTTTTGTTTGTTTTGCAAGTATCACTTTCATTTTTTATGTTACTGACCACTATTAAAGAGATTTTTAATTTTTTTTATACCCTATTTCATTTATTGTTATTGTCCTTGAACAATTTCTTCTCTACTTCTGGTCTGGTGAAATCTATTGAAATGAAATCAAACCATCGATAGTTGTTTCACTTTTTTCTTGTCAATCAAAGTTACATCATAAAACGCAGTAACGATGATGTTTCATTTGCGATTACGTCTTCTTCCTGCATCTTTTACGAGCGTACCATGACAACTTCTGGTTGGATGCACATAAAAGTGTTCTCATTCTATCAGAATCGAGTGATGCGTTCGTTTGATTGGAGCATGGCGTGACCCGAGAAGTGTGGCTGGTGCTCGTTGTAATTTCTTTCTTTATTAATTTATTAAAATTCCTCAAAGAAAATTAAAAACGCCGCGAAGTAAAAGTGCGGTCACGGTTTCTGTTTATAAGCCATATATAATTACAAGGCAGTGATCGAAGGAACGATTGTGGAATAAAAATCATTCCGGCAAAACAAAGTTTCGCGCCAGACGCGAAAAAATACGCGACGCACGAATGAACCGAACCTACTTTTTACTCCTACACGAATAAATACTAGCAGATAAAAATTTCATGAATTTTTCAGAATATTCACTGATTTTTGTACAAGAAAAATCAAATAAAGTCTTGAACACTTAAACTATTCAAACGTTATTTCACATTAAATGTGGTACGTCGTATGTTAAGTCATACTTTCTATTATTGACGGTTACGCAACTATGAAAGGAAAGGAGCGATGTGGAATAGAAAAAAAACTGGCAGGAATTCGCGCGCATCTTAAGCGAAGAACACCGCGGGCGATGGTGTAATAATTGCAAACAAACGAAGACGATTCGATCATTTAACGATTTTTGTTTTCGGTTTGTTGGGATGGATGTTGTCGGTTGCGTTGGCATTGTTTCCGCACACCTTCTGCTACGCCTAATTGAAGTTCGGGCTTGAATCGATCCATTGTTGTGCTCGCTAATAGATTACAAGCCGAAACCAAACCGGCACAAAACAGCACAACGCGCAAGAGACAACGAACTTTCGTTGTTCGAACAAAACAAAGCGTATACGCTTTGAGTCACTACGACTACGACACAAAACGCTAATTTTAAATGTTAATGTTTAAATTTCAAGTTTGCGTTGATACGAATGCTTGAAATGTTAGGGCCGGAGGCTTGTGTGTACCTCGCAACAATTAAGCTCAATTCTAGCGCAAGAAAGTTGGTATTACACATATCTGTGACACACCTAACTATGACTACACATATCTTGAACAATCTAGAATTAAAAACAATTGTGACTCATTGTCATTTTGTCGTCAAAAATTAAATTTCCACAAAATGTTTGTGCTGATAATATTTAATGATGTTAAACTCTATGATCGTGATTATCTAACGAGATTGTTCCATGAAGCTTAGTAATGATTAGCTAACGTCGAACAGTCGCGATTACATCTGGTTACACCTTCACTGTACTACAAAAGAAAGCAAGAACCGAACCATAAGCGTGGATTCGATACGATTCAATTCAATCAACGCTCAACGCACGTCACAACATTTGTTGTCAGATTAGTTCTGCTCATATGAGCTGATAGATTTGCCATTTAACGAGGTCAAGATGTGAGTTATAGCCAATCTCCCACATAAAAACGTAACTTTCAAGCAGTAAGTCGCTGCAAGTAGAAACCAAATTGCATGGATCGATTTATTGATGTGCTATCAGTATCAGCAGGAAACGACTGATTGTCGATAATCTATAATCTACAATACGACTGCAACCTAAATAGTTTTACTGGTTCGACTAAGTACAACGGATAAAACGAGTACGCAAATCAGCATGTATCACACGAGCACCTCGCCTCAGCACACTGGTCGAAACGTCCGAACTAAGCAAGCAAGCGACCTGAATGTCAAGTTTCTTTCTATAAACTGTAATAAGTCTAAATGCCCCGTTTGGCGTTTTGAATACAAGAAATCACGACTCTACATGAGTCTAGTTTTACAACTCTTGACTTGTAACCGTAATTCGTCATACAGGGCAACACAAAACTTGACTTGTGATAGATAAACCTTAGTCACGTTATCTTGTAATTTGCATAATAGTTGTTGCATACGTGCATAACGAACACCGTCTGCATGCCGATGTCAATTAATATCGGAGCGGAAATTAACTGCATCTTGCTCTTGATTGGAATTGCAGTCTGCAGATTCTATGCGGATGAAATCTGAACAAAACAAAATGTGTAAAAAGGACTATTATGTTACGGTTAATGTATTTTATCGTTGATTAACAAAGGCATTAGTGTGGTGAGTATCAGTAGTCTTAGTGTTGAGTCTGCAATTGTCATTGTTATTGTTGTAATTGTTCAGTTTGTGTTGGAACGTCTATAATTAACTCTACTTAAAGAATTAACAAATGAAACTACAGTTTTAGAACAGTAAAGTATTGGTAAATATTATTTAAGGTTATAAAAATTCAAGAAGAGTCTTTGGTTTTCTTGTTTTTTTTAAATTTATTATGCCTTCCGAGGGGTGAATGTGAAATTAGAGCGGGAGAGCAAACCTTTCTCCAAAAATGTCGTGCTTACATAGTCGCCGGCGCGCGAGGGCGGAGCCATACGTGTGCGAGCGTACTCCACTGGTTCATTTCACTCCACTTAGGACGGAAGGCGTTCCCTGCACCGCTCTCACTCTTTCTCTGCAATTGATGCATTACAATTCTTAGTTTTGTTAATTTTTTTATTGAATAAAGTAAGTTAGAATGATGTGATCTTCAACACTTTTCACTTCAAACTAAATTCTCGAATCTTAATGAAACAAAAACAAAACATTTAATTAATGAATAGTAGTCATTTTGGTAATTAATTTGCTGTTTGTAATTCGCGACATATGTGTGGTTACTATGTGTATCCGTTATCGGAATTCGACATTAACATGTTTAACACGTTTGATGTAAAACACTTCGGTTTTACACGTATTTCCGTTTATGACATTGGTTTGCTCAAGTGTGCAAGGTTTAAACTAAACGTGGCATTCATATGTGCCGCCTTATCACAGCCATTTTGCTGAGATATTAACGATATTTACACACCGATAAAAAAAGCTGCGGCGTATGAATAACATTTCGAAACTCAATTTAAATAAAAACGAGATACACACATACAGTTTATTCCTCATTGTATCTTGGTGGAAAAAAATCTTTATTTATTCATCATCTTAGTGTAGTACATGTATCAAATCATTACAATAACGAGGCGTACCAAACCATGTAGGCAATATCTGGTTTCACGAGTTGGTTTCATAACTCAATGGGATGGCGTATGACCAGCAGTTCAGTTGTTCTTTGGAATTTAATATTGTGCACAAAACACTTGGCAGATTTACAGACTATAAATCAGGGGCGTAGTTATATGACGTTGAGGTATCACGTGATTTTCATCAACATAGTTATGACATCTTCTTAACAGCCCAATAACGTTCGTCATTTATAAAACCTAGGACTAAGTACAATCCAAGGTGGTGGAACCAATGATTAAGTTTAGGGATTTTAAAATATTTAGCTACGATACTGGCAAAACTTGAAATCTAAGACTAAGAGTACTGCCATGCGTGATGTGGGCGTCCTGCAAATAACCCGTAACCGGACGCGTTAAAATGGAAAGCATGAAAAACGTAACGCATTGAAATTTGCGATGGTTTTTGGTATGTGTGTGGTATTGTAATTATAAAAAGCACCAAGAAACAAGAGCAGAGCAAATGTAGCGATTGTTAGTTACGAGACCATAGATATGTGTCAACGATTACCGGATATGGTTCTGATAAATTAAATAAGACTTTAAAATGAAACTTATGACTGACATACTTTATGCGGACACTGCAAACACAACACTTTTTCACTCACTAAAAAGGATCTCACATGATCTCAATCCTACTAATACCATATGTTTTCACTGGTAATTTAAGGGGTTAGGCCACACAAATGATTTTATGAAAATCTTATAATGGTCTAACCCCCTTAATCCTGGATCTGGATATGATTCTGATTCAACAACGTGCGTAATCTCAGCAACCTTCGATATATATTCTCAACTATCGAATTAACATAGTTCTGTTATTGACATAAAAGATAAATTTGTTTCAGTCAGTGGTAGCGTACAAGTAAAATAAATAAAATTGTCGTTACGTACACCATCGTAATCCAGCTGGGTTTGTTTATTGAGTGACATTTAGATTGTAGTAACAACCAGTACAAATATGGGCATTATGCTTTCATTATTCACTTAAGTTCGCGTTCGCGACGAATTCGAGCACGTTTACTGCCTGCAATCGCATTTTTTTTACTTCTTCCTTTGAAAACAATGCGTCGTCGTTTAATTTCACCGCGCGTGCGCAGTGCTGAGGACGTGACAAGACGTCTAATGCTGTCAAAAGGTCGAAAATTTATATTTGCAAAGTTATTTGTTTGCTTGCTACGCTTTCACTTTGAAGTTTTCGAACAGAACAAACAGTTTTACAGCAAGAACTAACTGAAGTTTTATGATCGTTAAGACTTCTTGAGTTGCATTGAGTTAAGTTTTGAGGTTATATTTGTTTTGAAACAGACGTGAAATGAATTTCGTTGTTAACATCTGTTTTGTTTGAAGATACAACTTTTTATGTTGGGTCTGTCTTTTATAACTTGTTTAGTTTGTGGTTGATTAATTTGGACATTTTCAAGATGGAGGTTTTCAAGTTTTGTCTTTGTTTTAGGCTTCGACTATCGATGGACGAAGAAAAGGCGCGTGCCTTTTCTGTCAGGAATACTTCATGGATTTGTACCTGCTAGCCGAATTGAAAACCATCAGTCTTAAGGTGACCACAGTGGACATGCAGAAACCACCCCCAGATTTCCGCACAAACTTTGAAGCAACCCCCCCGCCAATTTTAATTGATGGAGGCATGGCCATACTTGAAAATGAAAAGATTGAACGGTACATTATGAAAAACGTACCTGGTGGACACAATCTTTTTATTCAGGTAGATGAAATTAAAGAATTAAGAGTATTTTGTATGAAAAATGAAATGAACGTTTGAATATTTTTTTAGGATAAAGAAGTGGCGACGTTAATCGAAAACTTATACAGCAAATTAAAGCTGGTCCTGGTAAAGAAAGATGATAACAAGAGTAACACTTTGAGGTCGCACCTGCAACGGATTGACGCACATCTCACCAAACGCGCCACGCGCTTCCTCACCGGCGACACGATGTGTTGCTTTGATTGTGAGCTGATGCCCCGCCTGCAGCACATCCGCGTCGCGGCCAAGTACTTCGTGGACTTTGACATACCCAAGGAATTCACGTCGCTCTGGCGATACATGTACCACATGTACCAACTCGATGCCTTCACGCAGAGCTGTCCTGCCGATCAGGACATCATCAACCACTACAAGCTGCAGCAGGCGCTCAAGATGAAGAAACACGAGGAGTTGGAAACTCCCACATTCACCACCTCCATACCGGTTGATGTGAATCAATTGTAGAAATGTCAACGACGTCGGACCTTAACACAACGGGCTTCGTAACATTTGCGTTTTATTTTGATTTCTTTTCTCCTTCTTCTTAGTTTATTTGTTCATATTAATTAACAAACGCATTTTTAGAGTACATTTTGTTTCCAAAAAATATTGCATATTATTTTCTAGTCTGTATAAGAAAGAAAAGCCACGAAAACAAAATTTTTATTGTCGCGTCAGCTAGTTGCTAGCTGTGGAAGCTTTCAAATTATCATCGGGTGATTTTCATATGATCGGTTTTATTCAAAAAAATATTTAAAATATTATACATTGTTAATTTCATTAATTTTGATTGATTGGATTGGATTAGTTGATTGTGTTAGTTCAATTTCTAATTATAATTGTGGGAAATTTTTAGTTTTGTTTGAACAAAAATTATCAATTGTAATACGTATTACTATTATTAATGATGTTTCGTTTTATATTAAACAATGTGTAGTGATTGATGTTGACAACCACATATGCTATAATAAATATTTATAGTTTACATATTTATACATATTAAACGGTTGCAATTTTTTAAGAAACTCTTGTTATTCACCTTTTGTTTTGTCAAGTCAAATGACAGATGTAGATTTTACAGGTTAACCAACATTAAGTTTTTGTAACATGTTTATACATTACTTTGCCAGAGGGCGTTGTAGTAATTACTTGTCTTGCGTTGGGAAAGAACAATCAAGCCTTAATTTAAAAATTGTAATAACGTTGTATTAAATAAAGATAATTACGCGAAATGTTGGTGCGTAATTGGGCAGCGCACAAACGTCAAACGTACATTCACGTAGATCCAGACAGAGGGCGTTCATGTGCTGAAACATGGTGACACAGGGTGGAAAGTTGTGAATTGGAATTCACATTCATTTGTCGAGGGCATAAATTATGCATTCGGGAATCACAGTTGGCGCTTGTTACACTGTCACTCAAATTACGAAAACCAACGTCACGTTTCGCCATTTCTCTCCCATTTCGATCCGCATTTAATTGAAAATCCGCAGTCCGGCGTAGCCATATCATACAAAAAACCAATGAGGCGTCAGGGAATGTTAAGTGAAAGGTAAATTTCCCCGCGAACCAAACAAATTCCACCAGCAGGATGTGCGACAACACGAACGCATCATGTAACGCTAAGTCCAGCGATCCGTGCCAGAAGGTGACGGTAAAAGGCGGCGGAGAGGGCCGTCCCAAGGGTGAGGTGCGTTTCATCGAGTACGATGAAGGCCAATGCGGCCGCCGGCCCAAGGGCTGCAAGGGCGGCATTTACCAGCGGGATCCAGAGATGATAGCCGGACCGCCGGACGATATCCCCGTGGTTGTGGTGCGTATTACATGCATTTTCTACAGACAAAACAGCGTGTAAGATAAGACGTAAGATGTTTCGAAGCGTGGAATGCACACGCGAAGAAATAGATTGATTTTATTAATAGCCCGCGTATGAAAATATCTTTACTGTCTGTAGGTCTTTCCAACATGTTCGAACATGCTTCTTGGTAGGTTGTGTAGCCAAAACAATTCGAAGAAAATTTTATTTAAACAGAAGCTTTATAGTTCGCAGAAGCACCGCTAGGATTCAAATAAAGCTAGATATAACTAGACTTAAGATTAGTTTCGTTTATTAACAGTTGAAAAGTTTTCAAATTTAAATAAAATAACTAAAATGAGTTATCACGGTTAGTCGAGTAGTCACTCGATGGCGCGGTGAAACCCCCCGGCTGGCGCAATTGAGCGCACTACCCCCGCTCAAAGAAATTGCGCGTCGGAAGTACTGACGCGTTGTGCGTCGACGCCATTATCCGTCCGTGTGTGCGCCGTTTGCAGGACGAGCAGCACAGACGAGCAGCTCACTCCGAGACTCAGTCAGGCCGTGCGCAGCAGTTACAGTTAATCCGTGTTGTCTGTGGCCACGTTCCGACCGTCGCCCCACAAGTCGCGCTCCATCATCAATCGTATCGCAATCCATCGCAAAACTCTGCAATAAGTACAATAAACGTGAGTACTTGACGATTCCACGACTACTACGACTACTAAATTCGCCAAAAACGCCTTCTTGCGTTTGTTTCTCGTTCAACAACTTACAACAAATCACGTGCTATTAACATTAAAACTAGAATAAGTAAGAATTAACACTAACACTACCAACTAAACTAAATACGATAACCAATAATTTAAAACAATTGAGTTCATCAAAGTTAAATGCGTTGTGCAAAGCCGGCACGTAGGAGACCGTGCACACGACGGGCGCGGGTTGTTATGTAAGCGGACGAAAATCGATTTTTATTTGAGGAAAAAGCGATCAATTGCAGACTTTCGACGTGGTTGGCATCCCGTTAGGGTTATTTCAAGTCAAATGAGTGACGTGTGCTCCTCCAGCCGGTGCTTTTCGAGTTCTTAAAACGCCGGTGCCGGCGAACTATTTTAAGAGAGGTAGATAGAGGTGGCGGAAGGTCTTAGCTCCCGCGGCCATTTTGTCGCACGGAGTTTATGTAACCTTGAATTCTTGCGTGAGCTCGACTGGTTTGCTTCTTAGCTTATTACAGTTTTTCGAGCGTGGAGAATAATTTGAATGTGAATTAAATTATCAACGTTTTTATCAAGTCTGATAGGAGTTGAGTTGTTTATTATTTGTTTGTTTAATGTTTATAAGTTGCATGTTATAGAATATAGGTTACAATATGTAACGAAAGCCTTGTTTGTCTTTAATTTACACTAAACTAGGGCATTGCGATTTAATGACAACTCATTTTTTTATTTGCATAGTATTTCACTATTATGTAAATTTTACGTACGCGTTATAAAAACGTGTTTGTACTTTGGTTTGTACTTGCGAGTTTAATTTTATTTCAAGCGACAAATTTTCGCACAAAAGTCCAAAAAATTTACTTCTGTTATAAATAGCGGCTCATCTGTCGCGTGTTACAACTTGTACTCAGCGCGTAGCAGTTGGCCATTTTGTATTATTTTGATATCCTTCGGTTTAAAAATATCGTTAATAATTGTTATATAATGCAGATGCGTCGTGAGTGCAGGATAAATGATGTTCGCGGTATAGAATGCATGTTTAACAATCGTTTGCCAATTAATTATTTTGGAGTTTTGGCTTTGTGTAGGCAATGGCTCCTCCATCGTACTCAGACCTCGGCAAGAACGCCCGCGATGTGTTCAACAAGGGCTTCCACTTCGGGCTCATCAAGCTCGACGTGAAGACCAAGACCGGCAGCGGAGTTGAATTCAACACCACCGGCACCTCCAACCAGGAGAACAGCGAAGTTTTCGGCTCGCTGGAGACCAAATACAAGGTCAAGGACTACGGTCTTACCTTCGCCGAGAAATGGAACACCGACAACACGCTTGGCACCGAAGTCACCGTACAGGATCAGCTTCTTAAAGGATTGAAGCTCGGTGGCGAATTTAACTTTGCACCACACTCTGGGTAACTTTTAAAAATAAAAAAAACTACTTTTTAAATTAATGTTTTTTTTAAATTATGTATAGCAACAAAGCCGGTAAAGTGAAATCCGCATTCACAAACGACATGGTCGCCGTGAACGCCGATGTAGACATTAACCAAGATGGTCCAATCATCAACGCTGCCGCCGTCTTAGGCTACCAGGGTTGGTTAGCTGGTTACCAAGCCGGATATGATGTCAACAACAAGAAGCTCACCAAGAACAACTTTGCGCTTGGATTCACAACGGGCGATTTCATCCTTCACACTAACGTGTAAGTTATTGTATTGTGTAATCTCACATTATCCTTCAACTTTTTCATAACCTCAATTTGTAACCTTTTACTTAACCTAACGGTTGCCCAAGCAATTATTAACACAATCCTTTTATTTTTTATGATCCCAATTTACCGATTCCTTGATTTGTGCCCTTGGATTTTGTGGATGTTTTTGGCTCGTATTGGTTTTGTAACTAATTAGTCAATTTATAATGGCCGATGGTAGTAATGACGGGCAGGAGTTCGGCGGCTCGATCTTCCAGCGCGTCTCCCCCAAACTGGAAACCGGCATTCAAATCGCGTGGGCATCCGGTGGTAACAACACCCGCTTTGGTATTGGTGCCAAGTATGACTTGGACGATGGCGCGTCCCTTCGTGCCAAGATCAACAACGCCAGCCAGATTGGTCTTGGTTATCAACAACGTCTTCGTGACGGTATGTATTTTTTTAATTCATTAAATTAAAAAAAACGAAGTAAATATTGTAATTGTTTAATTAAACGAAATCATGCATGGCTTTAAGAATTTAAAAACAAATCAAACATTTTATATATTTTACAATTCATTTTTGAGGAAACTTTTTAGCAACTTTGTTTAAGTTTAGTGTGTGTTTAATGTTATTGATTGTGTATATATTCTTTGTTGTTAAAGGCGTTACCCTCACTTTGTCTACTTTGATCGACGGAAAGAACTTCAACAGCGGAGGCCATAAGGTCGGTTTAGCCTTGGAGTTGGAAGCTTAAACACCTTTCCTCTAGACACCCGAAGATCCCATTCACGACATAAAGAAATGAAGCAAGCAACCATCCGCAACAACAACCAAAAAATGCAGCAGAAACAAAACACAGAAATATTAAGCAACCCAACATCATCTGTTTCTCGATTTAAAAAACTAAAATAAATTCACGCCAAGTATATAAACTTAGTAAACAAATGATGATTACGAGATGATTAAAAGTAAATAATATTGAATTAAGTAAACAAACACGCGACGTAAAATAAAATAAAACCACGTTGTTAATGAATTTATGGCAAAAAATATGATGAATATGTTGATTGATTGATACAAAGTTGAACTTTAGCAACTTAAAACAAACTAATTAAAGTTGTAAAACAAAATAATCACGATAAGCGAACTTTAAAGGATGTCTAGATATTACAATACCACACAGGTAAAAAACAATGAAAAAAATCACAACCAAAAAAAATGTAAAACGTGAACTGCTGAAAATTTGTAGATATTTTTATTATTTCCGATACCTATATTACTATCTATAATGTTTTAGCATATGTGAGAGAATTAATTTAGTTGTCATTATGATAATGTTACATGTAATAAGACGAGGAATGTGTGCGCAGACGCAATACGTGTTGGCGCGGAATAGAATTGGCTGGTCTTGTCAGCGTTAGTTTGGTGTTTTGTCGCATCGGTGGTGGTCACAAGTCTCCCAAAATAAAACGACCACCACGTCCTGCGAATTGTGTGCAAACTAACGTGTTATGCAGTGTTCGAAACGACGGTTTTATTTCCGTAGTCGCGGCTGAACGTTTTGCATCAAACGAAAAGACAAATACCACCCGGCCATCTTGTATTGTATGCATGGAAAACATCCAAATCTGATTGTGCTGCGTCACATTGATAACTGAGGTGTACAAACCTTTTTTGTGTTCGATTGTCACGTTCTTTCGAATTAAATGATGCAATTGCGATTGGAATGCAAAAGAGAAAACCCAACGAGAGTGGCGAATAAAGCTAAGGGGCTGTTTCACGTTGTTTGTTCTGTTCATATATAAAGAAAATAAGTAACAACCTTGGAGATGTATTGATGAGAGTATTATTAAACACACTTATACAAGACTTTTGGGGTAGTACATAATAATTAATCTTAAACACCATACTTTTTTAATTATAAGTTGCGGTATAAACGCGTTCTTTTTTGATTAAACAAAAGCGGACCGCGATTACGGTTCCATCTGTTCGTCCAGCTTCTTATCGGTCCATTCGGGGTAGGCATCGGAGATTTGCTCAATCACGGTGTTTACTTGCTCGCAAAGCGACTGGATCTGCATGTCCCATTGGGGAAGCGTCTCCGAAGCTAGAATGTACATTATTGTTATAATGAACTTGCAATAACAACTAAGGTATGTAGTGGGAGGGATTATCTTACCTTTAAAGTAGACAACCGAATCAATCTGATCGATATACCCATTGAGACGGCCTTCAGTGATCATCTGGCTAGCAATTCTCTCAGCTTTAACCGGATCGATTTCCAAAAGAGCACCTAATCCCTCGAATTTAATATTTTTGTACAACTTACTGGCGGCCAATAAGTTGTGCTCAATAATAGCGCGATCCAGAAGGGTGCTACCGTCCACAGTAGAAGCCTTCTGGTGCGGTTGTAGCAAAGCTTCAAACTCCTGCAATTCAGAACGTCGAATAATACGGTCCAAATACATTTTCTCCAAAATAGCGAACGCTGGTAAAGCCTGGCATCGTTCGTCCTTAAAGAGAATTGCTAGCATGCGCGAACGCTGCTGCCCGGCAGAGGCCAGCACTGTACAAATCAGCGCGTTACGTAAAGCTGTAACGCGTTCTCCCTCGTGTATAATAGAACGGTAAGATAACTCGTTGTAGCGCTGCGCCGCCTCAATAAATTTGCGACGGTAGTCCAAAACACGCGCGTAACAAACCTTGTAGTAAATTTGAAGTTGCTCGTTTTTACTTTCGGCTTGCAGCAACGATGCTCGATTGATGAACGCCTCGGCTTGGATTGGATCGTCATCTTCGAGATAAAGACGCGCGATCTTCAAATATGTCTCCAGTTTGTAATCAACCGAGTATTGTCTGAAAAATTCGCACAAATACCTTATCACAATCGCGGAAAATCTGATTCCTGCCTTGTACCTATTATATCTATTTTCAAGCTTCTCAAAAATATCAACAGTAATGAAGTCGTTAGAAAAGTATTTTCTCACGTCCATATTTTTTTCTAATTTGTTAATTAATAAACGATTAGAAATAAAGAAAACGCCGCCACTCTTAAACCGACGAACAGATACTTGTTTACAAACAATTGATTTGTCTCATTTGCAAAGCCTACTTAGTTTTTTTTTAAATCCATAATGACATAGCAAGACCATAGCCAACGTTTTTTTTTTTTAATTAAATACCTAATAATATCAACTTACTTTTGTCCAGTTTCCAATGGAATTCCAACTAAAACACTTGCAGCTTCTCTCCATTTACTCTCATTTTCATAAATATTACCCAGATGCTGCCGAATCATTGAAACTTGTTCCTCAAATGAAATAACTCTGGGTTGCACCTTATCCAAAGTATAATGTGCAATATCTTTCGATGTTGTATCTGGTAGTCTTGTTAAATTCACACTGAGATCAGACAATAGCTGTCTTGATATTATAAGACTTACATTTTCATTTACAACTAAAAGTTAGCATTATTAACCTCAATCATTTATTGGCACACAAAACATACCAAAATATAACACTTACTTGCATCTATAAACATTTTTAATCCATCAACAAGTTCATTATCTCTTAATTTAAGTATAGTTTCTGACGTTTGGCGATATCTACAACATTGAAGAAGAGTATTTAGCAACAAATTACAATGAATTGCATTGTGAGATTTCAGCATTACTTATCTGCCTGTACGCGATGAGAATAACCAGAACTAGCAATATTTAATAATTGTTGTTTAATTCCTTGAAGAGTAGTCATTTTGTAGGGTAAAATGATGTATAATAATGTATAAAATAGTAAATTTTATTTAGTTGTCACGATAATGTCATATTGAGGTTAGGTTTGGACAAGCTTGGAAAGTTCTGTGTATTCAGTGGTTTTTTTTGTCCTAGGATCTTAGTTCCAATTTTAACCGTTTCGTATTATTTTCAAAATAATTATATTTTGCACAGTTATTTAAATGTTAATGATGTTATCATTCATTTTATTACCAAATGAACAAAGTAGGCTTTGGAAACATCAGCAACGATGTCAAGTTCGCATTCGTTTTTCTCAGTTTGTCTATTGTGAATTTGACAAATCGCGCTTGCAGAGAAATTAAATTGAATTGTGTATTATTTTGAATTTAATGGTGTTTATATTTCAATCACAAATGGATAGAGGGATAAATGTAAGTTGTTTTTCAATATTTTATGGCAATACAACGTTATTCGTTAACGTGAATAAAATTGGCATATTTTGCGTCCAAATGAACGATTTATGAATAATAGTCAACAAATATTTCATTAATATGTGTTTATTAACATGTCATACACAAATATTTATATAAGTATACAATTTGTTGCTTTAATACGTCCATTTGTAGTGCATTTACAAACATAATTGGATTTACTTGTACTGTTATGTTGCTTTAGGCACAATTATTAATAAGTAGTAAGCTTCAATCTCCAAAATAATAAATTGAGATATTTCCATGCTCCTTTACCATTCATTTTTATTGTATATAGTTATAAAATCCTTGTTAGTAAATTAAATCTGTTGCACGTTCGAAAAATCGTAGCTATGCGGTGTTTGTTGGTTAGTTGGAGGCGCCGGTTGTGCACGGTCAATGTCCTCGTAGCTCGTGGCTCGGGGCGCAGCAGGAAAAATGCTGCCTAAAAAGTCTACAAATGGCACAATTTTTAGTTTAGTTTATTTCCGCACAAATAGGCAATCAAACTAGGAATTACTTGGTTCCTCGCCACGATCACGCAGAAGAGTTAGCATATAGATGGTGGTAAAAGGGCGTGCAACAAGGTGTATGATTGCTAATGCTGCTGAAAACCTTTCTGCTGCAGCTACATAAACAATTAAACAAAATATTAATGACTTGGCCTTGTACATTGTAGTTTTTATAAAATATTGTGAAATCATACCATAACTGTTTGGATAACAGAATGCCAAGTAGAAAATGTCTAATATAATTGCACAAATATTCACCATGAATGCCTGAAATTATATATTTTATTATTATTTAATTGTTGTATGGATTGTTTTGAATGTTCATTTTTTAAACGCATACCATTTGTATTGGTTCAGTTGTTTGAGTATTGTGAATCGACCATAGGATCAATACAATTAGGATTGTATTGTAGAATAAATATCCATTTGTTGCCCAATGCCCCATTGCACTTAATGAAAGTAGCAGAAAATGAGTGAAAAAGATGACCTAGAAGATTTTTTTGTTAGTTTACGTGTAATTAGAGTTTAATTAGGCGTTGTTGATTGTATTGCATTACAACCGTATTACCTTTTGCGGAAAATTCGGCACTGAAGCGATGTCCATCGTTGTAACCGGCATCGTTCTAATGTTTGTTGTACTGGGATTACTAATAACTAAGTTAAATGATTCACATTCTATGTGTAATCGGGAAAAAAGGCAAATAATTATCAGCTGCACGTATGTCGTATCAGCTGATAATGAGAGTACAATGGTGCCACGATGTATGCAACTTATTATACACACAATTTTCATGGAACTAATGCAAGTGCAACGGAGAACTTTCATAATGTTGTTTCTGTTGCACTCAGTTACAGTAAGAGGATTGACTGTCGGGTAGGCAACTCAACTTTGCAAAAACAAAAACAAAAGCTTTAAATTGGGTTCTAAAACGGCAGTTTTGTATTATTCTTCTGGCTCCACATTGTAACGTTTTCGAATTTGTGAAATTGTTTAAACAAGAAAAACTATTTTTTGATAAAATTTATTTTTTTTTTAAATTTAATAAGGTTATCGTCAAGCAACGGTCATAACACAATAGATATGTAGGTACTCGATGGGAGACCGCTCGGTTTATACATCTCGTACGAAAATGAAATAAAATCTCCGATTAAAACAAAAAAAACATTAAAAATTTAAAATGCGTAAAAATACGCCACCGGTAACCTCAAAACATTTACGCGTTCGTTTTGTTTATTATCAAAGTAAGCTTCTTGAGCAACAACGCCAATTCACCTCCATTTCTTGCTGCATTTTGCAAACGTGTTAACAAAAGAAACAATAAAAACTTAAAAACTGAACGCGTTCTAGGCTTGTACTGGCTTGTACTTTAGTCGCCATTATATATTTTTTGACATTCAGCGAATAATGGCGTAAAACCACGAATCGACAATGTCCGCCAATGACATTTAGTCATAGCTTACTATTGAGTTCTAAACGCCAAAACCAACAAATCAAAATTTTTATTCGCTACATTTTTAATCCGGTTATATGTAATCTTGGCTAAATTGAGTTCTCACGTCGTCACGTGAATTAGACGCCCAGTTTATCAGCTCATTTTAATGTTGCCCGAATGCATGAGCCTGAACGTGAACGAAGCTAGAGACAAACCGCGAGCAGTACGTTCCTTCCACGTATAATACAAAATCATCGCCGTCGCACACGTTTCAACGCAGAGTGAGCGCACAACTTCGATTAGCGTGTATAGAATTGAATCGCAAATAGAATTTGCAACCCGCCTGACGCACATACAACACGCCGCTTCCACGCGAGTTTGCCCGCCCCCGCGAACACGACCTCCACGGTGTACGGCACGGCGCTCGCGACAGCTCGCCGTCCGCTCGGAGGTTAATGCTGAAACGTGCTCGTTTCGCTCAGCATTCATCCCAATCTCTTCTCCGATTCAGCGCAAACGGAAATCCGAAGCGCTCGATCAGATGGCGAAGAAAAAGCGCCAAGGCGAACCCAACGGAGACTCCCGTGGTTCGTCCGAAAGCTCCGACGACATCCGGAACACGTTCTCCGACTGTGTGCATGTCAACAAGGCGGTGGACCTCAGCCGCGTGAAGAAGTTCATGCAACGCTCACAGCAACTTAGCACTGAGTGCAGCGAATGTGCATTGCTCACCACGGCGAGTTCGAGTACAATCACTTCTGAAGCGGACGCCGATTCAGCGGACTTGGGTGCTGAAGATATCATTGAAGAAGTAGATAATTCATTATGGATGTGCCTGCAGTGCGGTCACCAGGCGTGTGGACGCTATAAGAATAAACACGCATTAGCGCATTTTAATACACCACACTCTGATTCTCATAGTCTTTGTGTGAACACCACTAGGTGGTCTGTATGGTGCTATAATTGTGACAATGAAGTTAATATTAATGGCAAAAGAAAGCTGCATGAATGTGTTGAGTACCTTAAAAGGTATGCTGAGGGTGGTCGTTTGGCGCCTAATTCTACTCCGAACAACGGTAGAGACATTAAGGTAAATAGTTAGAACAAGCTAGAACAAAGCGGCTTTGCATAATTTGTGGGTTATAAAAACTAGGAGTAATAAAGAAAATGGTATGAATTAAATGATTAATTAATGTTATTGTTCCAGGGTGCACTGATGCAAGCACAAGCTGCAATGGCAATTATAGGACAAAATCATAGTACTGATATTTATGTTGCTCGTGGTCTTAACAATTTAGGGAATACTTGTTTCTTTAACTCAGTCATGCAATGTTTGGGCCAAACTCCATATTTATTGAAATTACTACAGGAAACTGCATTACCTGGTCAAGAATTTAAACTTCCTGGAGGAAAAGTCACTATAGACAGCAAGCAGAAAAGGACTATGGTTGTAGAACCTTTACAAGGTTAGTTTGTAGGTTAAGTTGCCAAAAAACACAAACATGCACTTTGATTTACAAACTTTTCAAGCAAGTCATGATGCTATTTTCTGTGTTAAAATTGAAACATTTAATGCATGTGTTATATCAATAATAAATTCAATAAAATCAATAAATAATTGCATTGCTCTCAAAAATCACAAAAACTGCACATATAATAAACTGCATAGCCCATTACTTTAGGCTGCAATTCTGAATCAAAAACATTTTAGGTACATTAGAAGAATGGAAACCTTTAACTCGCGCATTAGCTGATACTCTTCGAGAACTCCAAAGTGGTCGACAGAACACATTCGACCCGCGTGTTTTATTCCACTGCTTAACACAACGTATGACAATGTTTGGCGGCGGAGACCAGCACGACTCGCATGAATTGTTGCGTCATCTGCTTGATGCAGTTCGCGAAGAAGACCTTCGTCGTTATCAAAGCGTGATCTTGAAGAACTTAGGTTTTACTACAAAAACGGATCCTGCGACGGTCGAAGGTGATAAGCGTACAATCATTCGTTTTTACGGTAGTCAAGCTTCTGTGCTCCTACTACCCACCGAACAAGTGTTCCGAGGTGTTCTAGTCTCAACTCTGAAGTGTCAAGAGTGCGGCCACACCTCACATCGCGAAGAGTACTTCTTAGATTTAAGTTTACCCATCGCTGAAAAGCAACGTCCCCCCGTGTTGCGTCGCAAAGCTGACGACGAGAACAAACCTTCGAAGCATCAAGTGAAAAAGGAACGTCGTGCTAATCGTAAATCAGCGAAACGTGGTCATGGGAGCAATTCAGCTGCGCCTAGTAATGCAAGTAAAGAGAGCAGCGTTGATTCCAACGGGGATGCGCCAATTACAAACTCATCGAACGAAAAGTCTGATAGTGTGTCCGATGCTGATGTTGAGGATAACATTGAAGACTCAGCGAATTCACGGACTCCCGAAGAAATTTCGAACAAAGGACAACCTGAGTCTGGGTATAATACGGAGAAGAATAGTCCGGAGAATGCGTTCAATTTAGAGGATAATGCTGCAAGTCCTGCGGTTGGGATGTTGAGCGCGTCACCGTTCACTCCGGATAGTCCTGTAACTAGTCCGGCTAGCAGTGAGGCGAATGCTGATTTGGAGAGTCCTGCACGTGGTCCTAACTCTCCTACATTTGAGTAAGTTATTTTTAAGTTTTACTTAGTGTTTGTTTTTTATCGTATCGTTCTTTATTTTAAGTGGCAATGATGAATTTGAACGTCCACAAAGTCGACTAGCTTTTGTTGGGCACAAAAACAACGATTTAAAAGTCGATCTGGAAAAGTTATCGATTCAACCTGAAAATAAAATTGATGGTGCTTATGGAGGTGATCCAGGTTCTGATGATGATGATAATGAAGATGATGATGATGATGATAAGGTATATCCAATATATTTTTAATAAACACTACAATAAATCATAACAAAAACTTTGTTTCTAGATGGATGTTGATGATGAAGATATGTACAGCGGAACGATCACCAATCCTGTCGTTGAAGAAGGTGAATGTTCGGTGCTGTCATGTTTAAATCAATTCACCGCGTCGGAATTAATGACAGCGAACAATAAAGTTGGTTGCGTCATGTGCACTAAACGCCATGGCGGCGCTGACAAGAAAACCGTGCTCACTAACGCCACCAAGCAACTGTTGATCTACAACCCTCCAGCGGTGTTGATCTTACACCTCAAACGCTTCCAGGTTTATCACTTCCGTCCGTCCAAGATCACGAAACACGTGAAATTCCCAATGCTATTGGACATCGCGCCATTTTGTTCTAAACGCGCGAGAAAGTTGCCTACCTTAGATGCCGACCAGACTGAAGTCATGTACTCACTCTACGGCGTTGTGGAACACAGTGGTTCGATCAGCGGCGGGCACTACGTGGCGTTTGTTAAAGTGCGTGAGAAATTATCCGATGATAACTACAGATGGAACTTCTTGCCGAAGAACGCTCGTGAAATGATCAACAAGCACATCGACGATGCTAATATCGGTAATGGCAAATGGTTTTATATCAGCGATTCACACGCTGCCGAGGTGAATGAGGACCGCGTGCTCATGGCATCCGCCTACTTACTATTTTATGAGCGCTTTTTGTAATAAACGAACTTCTTAGACTCTTGTTTGGTTTTTCATTTATTTTCGCGAGCAACATGATGACATTTATACAATTTTAATATATTACCATTTACACGCTAATGTGACGTTTTTGCAATCTATATACAGTTTACAATACGTAGAATACGGAAGCGATGACGGGTAATCAATAATTTAAGAGAAAATATGAAGGAATTTGGTGATCTAGGTGCCCAGTGACTTTTTGTGATTGAAAGCTAATGATGGAATTATGATGATATGGTGATTAATGTATAAACAAATTAATTGTGGGGAAAAGTGTTAATTATTAAAGATTATAACATTTCCGAATAAAATTACAATAAAAAAAACAAAAACAACTTTTTTTGTATAGTGTAAGAGCTAAAAACGTATACGTTTGGTTGCCTACATAATCTTAAAGTTAATAATTTCAAAAAAGCAAGTAGGCGGTGATTTAAAACTTAGTAACGCGGTTTGGCATTAATGGCATTAACCAATTTTCTATTTACATCTATAAACGTTATTTCTCAAATAGCAAACATAAAATCAAAATGAATCAACAACAACATGAGTGGCCTGTAAATTCGGTAGAAACCCAAGGGAAAGAACCTAACAATTCGGTAAAATTCTACTTACATTTCATTTCACATCTAACCAACGAATTATTTTAAGACACCATCATCTTCAAGCCGAACATCTCATGACGCAGAACCTTCCGCTGATCAACTCAGCAAGCATATTCGTTCACTGCAAGCCAGAAGCAGTGAAGGTGTTACGGATGTAGTAGAAGCCGTTAATAAATTATCCCTTCAAGGGCAAAACGAAGGGCCATGGTGTAAACCTAAACCCAGGAAGATTCGTAAATCATCCCAAATTGGTTTTCATACCGGCTTTTAATTAATCATTCAACTACGATGCACGAAACGCAACTGTTTTGCAACAGTTAAATTTTTGTTACTGCCAGTTCCGACATGAATTTTAAATAAATTGATAGTTTATTTAGTCGTAATTAAATATATTAACATATTATATTCAATTTATTATTAAAATCTTAATTGAAATGTGTAAAAATCAGTTTAATATTAAATTTGACAGTTTCATTTAGTGCCCTGGATTGTGCTGCTCCCTACGGTGACACGTGTAACCAATAACAACTTTTGTTTTCATTTCAATATTTTTTGTTATCAATATTTCTTTCGTGTTTGTTATATTTTCATAACATTAACAAGTGCGTAGTAGAACGTTGTGTAATTTTTACGTTTGTTTGATGTTTTCATGGGTTGTTTATAAACGATTGATAACAATCATGTAATAATTGCGGTTTATAAACAATAGCAGATGGTCAGGTCATATCCTGTCATGGGTGTTTTACATTCTTTCGAAGATAAAGGTAAGCAATATGCAACTGAAACAGCTAAATAACACAAACAAGAGTATATACTATAAACATATATTTGTATAAATAAACTGTACAACTTTCTTAACTTATCAAGCAAATATTCAAATTTTCCAATTGTTTCAAATTTTTTTTCAAATGTTAAAAGTTATGCAAATTCGCGATAAATTGACTCACAATATTTACATATTATCCAAACTTGTACTTAAAATATTGCTTCAAAGTTATGGCGTGTTTTCTCAAAGCACAAAAAAGAAATTTTACAAAATGATTTCACAACCATGGTTAACATGCTCAAGTACTTCCACTTTCAAAGAATTAACTTGATCACGCATTTGTGTGATCCGACCGGTAAGGTCATTGTTTTCTGTTTTCAATAATTTCACCTTATCTTCAAGCTTGGAGATGCGTTCGAGTTTGCGACTGCGACACTTCGATGCGGCTAGACGATTGCGTTGTCGTTTGCGTTCTAATTTGATGCGTTCCTGGTGCTCCATATCAACTGGAGACAATGGTGGACTGGACTGAACATTTGGTACAGTTTGTGGTTCTTCTTTGATCATTGTTGGAACAAACAAGCCAGGCTGTTCCATGTCTGTGTACACAGTACTATTTGAATCGGAGGTGGACGCTACAAAACAATCTGGTTTGAAGCAAACATTAGGCACAATTCTAACCACACTATTAGTACTTAGAGAGTACACAAAAATATTAAAAGTAAAATTTACCTTGGGAGCTGCTATTGTGTAAGTGGTTCAAGGCATTGACAAATCCAGCTGAGAATTTTTCTTGTTCTTCAGTTACTGAACGCGGAAAAAGGATTGCATTGGGATTGCCTTGAGAAGGAGTAGGTGTTGATAAAGGATTTTGACCCAAAATAAATTCATTGAGTTCAGGGGTGCCCACTTTAAGGATTTGAAGGTCTGGGGAGGATAAAACTGGCCCAAGGTCCATGTTTTTCTTGGGCTGGTTGAGGTCCAAGCTCAAAGGACGTTTCATTCCGCTCATTGTTTAGTTGTTAATGTACAAAGACCAACCGTACCACGACCAGAGATCAAAAAATAATTTCACTGGTATTATTATCAGGAACAGTAGATAGTAGTAGGTGAGGTCACCAATTTCCATTTAAAACCTGGATTTGCACAATAAAATTACTATCACTGAATAATCAATAGACAAAGAATGTTGTTAATAAAACACACCTGGTTCACTCGGATAGGTAATTTTAAGTTGTCTTAAACGAATTTGTTGAAATTCGTTCTGTTTGCAAACAGAACGCGAATGTTAGGCGTGCACGTCGTTAATTTCGCTGCGCACCTACGTTCACTGCGTTGATGACTGTGACTGCTTTGTGCTGCGGTACTGCGCGCTGGCGTAATCGTGGACGAGCCTTTCTCCTGCTTTGTTCTTCTAGAAACGTTCGCGGCGTGCCTTAGCACACAGCAGCGTGTTGGAATTATCAGTAATTGACGACATGAGTCATTCAATTCGTAGAAATACCACCTGCATGACGTCAGTTGACACAAAAACATTGCGAGATCATATACAAAATAACGATGTTATGTTGTTTCAAAAAAATATTTAACGTTTCTCTTTTAAAGTATTGTGTTTTTAATTTTTATGTTAAATATAATTTAATTATGTTACATTATTTATTCGTTTGCGTAAATACGTTTATAGTACATTTTGTATGCATATCTTGCTTGAAAAGTGCCAAGAATTTTATGTATGTGATTTTTGTTTAGTAGTCTGCACGGTGCTGCCCCCTACAGGTGATGCAAATAAATACTTTTGTTTGACTGCATTTGTTATCAACATTTTGCTTTGGGTTCGTCGTTTTTAATTTTAGGTAAGAAATAAATGTAGCGTAGTATGATGTACCGCAATGGTGAGTATTTCAATAAACCTGTAACGTATTTTATATACGAAGCGTATCATTCGTAATCAGCGGTTATATACAAATTATGCGGAATAAAATACAATTGACGTCTCTGTGTGCGATGTGTGTTGGTTGTGAGATTTTGTAAGATGTGGTAAGATGCTAGTTATATAGAGAGTTATATACAATTAAACTAAACAAAGAACATTTATATTCGTCTGTGGGCGCGCGGGGCGATGATAAAAAGCGTACGATTCTGGTACGATTATCTCGATCGGTAGACAGCGAGCTCTGCCGACGAGAACGGACGAGTTCGCCCGAACCCGTTGCGACCAGCAGATCACAACGCCGAGCTTAGCGACGGCGAGCACGACCCATGCGTACAACGCCGCCGAACACCGCGAATAAGCGCCGTGTGGTGTGGTAGAAGCGAGTGTGGACCGTTCCGTGCCGAGTGTGCTTCGCCAGCGCCAGCCATCCCGTTCAGAGAGTGATAATGTCGCCGACGAATCGTCGTCGTACCATCGTCAACAGCAACTAGTTCCGCTCGTCGCGTCCGTGCTCACGCAGGCCGCCAAGGGCCGATAAGCGTTATCTCTCGCGGTGTGCACGCACGGGAGGCATCGCATTTTTTTGTTTTTGTTATCGCTTTGTGTGCCGTGTGCGTGCGCCTCCGCGGTGGCTGTGTGCGTGCGGCGAGACTCGCCATCCAGTGCCTCCTACGTGCGGGCGACGCGCGCGTGTGCGTGCTCCGTCCACCAAAAATGTGCAGCAGTGCCGTTGCCGCGGTGCCGCCGACGTTCTACGACGTCTGCCGCCTTTGTCTGTCGCCGCCGGCCACCGACGGCGCCGCGGCCGCGCCGAGGATATCGGTGTTTGCCGAGGACGATGATGTCGCATCTGCGCGGAACACGCCGCCACCGCGCTCGACGAAGGTGCCCATCTCCAAGAAGATCATGACGTGTCTTTCTATTATGGTGAGTGATTCATGCTGTGCTTAATTCTGCTGCCGCCGTGTGTGGCAATGCGCCGCGCCTGCAGACCCGCACATGTGCCGCCGCCGCCTCTCGTGTTTCAATTACAGCTAGTTCGCTAGTTGTTGACGTCTTGTCACAAGGCAACCCAAGACAAAACAATACAAAGGACTCTGAATTGCTTTCGTTTCTTTCCAACGCTCATAACGTGCATCATGCTGTACTAGTTACCAGTCGTGCCGCCAAATCGTTAATGAGCTGGAAGTAATTTCTCTCGGTTCGAATTTTGTCCGGTCGCAGTCCGTACACAAATGATGTTGCTTCAATATGTTGCGCCAGATTTATGCAACATCCGCTGTTGGGTTGTTGGTTGGCTGTGTCCGTCCGTCGGTCTCGCGACGCGTCGTACGTTTTTCAATCCTCACTCACTTCTTTTCCTTTGCTTTCCTTTTACCAACAATAAAAAACAAAGCACTTTGTCTACTATTTGTTTCTGTTTTGTCTAGAAACTCAACATTCTTAACGCCCTGTAGGAAACGAAGGACATTACGAACCTTATGTTCATCCTCAACGCATTTTTATTACACACCATTTGTATAAATTTAGAGTTTTTGATTCCTTGTATCTCATATCATGGTGTTTATTTCTAATTTCCAAGCGCAGGCAAACATCTTCATGTGGCTTTGGTTGCACTATGGGCGTAAATGTGGTCGGTCGACGGCATTCGAAGCTATTTCGGGAGTTTTACTACGTTTGTGGTGTTGTCAGTGCACTGTAAGTCTGGCTTTTCTGCATTTCGTGCACATGGTTGCTCATCTTCACGCCGAATCAATTTGTGGTAGAATTTATTTCAAAATCTTTCGGAAATTTTACTTTAAATCTCAAAAAACCATCAAAGCACAACCTCAAAATTGTTAGCATTGATAGCAGAATTTTTAGTTTTGTTAGACTTTTTGAGAAAAAAACATTCAGGTAACATCAAACTTAGTTTGGTTTGCTAATCCTTTGCTTTACATCTCATTTTTTTACCTGATTTGCTCAAATCACAAATGACAAATCCCAACGGTTTTTAAGGTAGACGGTAATACCCTCTATCAGCTTGAACATTTTTGGAACACTTGTTCAGTTCATTCTTCATGCGTCCAAAATCCACAGCCGACCAGTACCAGCAAGTGTTATCTTCTATTGTCATGCAAATCATGGCTAACAAGAAAAGATCCCTTTGTTCGATCGTTGGAAAGAACCCAACCAACTAGCCATTTTTATGATTGGATTTTGTTGTTTCCTACTACTAGCAAACAGCGTACCTTCATGTCATACTCGTTGTTTTGTTACTTTGTTCGAGTTTATAGCTTCTCACACCCTATACTACGAGTTCTCGGAAATTCTCAAATATATAAATGCATTTCTATCCCGAGCATTTATATATATTCGCAAATGTATGTGTAGTATTTGATCGTAAACTATACAAAATATTTCAACATAAATCAATCAATCTTTATCGTTCGAATATATTCCTGCTTATAGAATCCGCGCTTATGTTATGTTTATCTTACAGTAGTCCTCATCCGAATGTGTTGGAAGTTAGTAGTTGGAACATGACATACGCCGCATCGCATGTGCATGCGGTACTAATATTCATTAGGCATTTTTTTTCTTCCTCTCGGCTTGGTTTTTGTCTGTCTACCGTGCCGAGCAAACATACAAACCGACCATCTGTGGTCTATTTACCTGCTGTCGTCTCGCATCTCATTCTGACGTTGGCTCCTTATTCTTCCGTCTTCTGGCTCTGGTTGTGACTCGTCGGATGTGATCAAGCTTCTTCAGCTTTCGGCTGCTGTTAGACTTCCTTTACGTGTTTCCAAATAAATATTAAGTTTCTTTGTTGTCGATAGAACTAATATTTGAACAAGGCACGGTTTTTAACAAAATATTTGATTTGAATACTTCGTACGTTCTACTTTTATTGTTTATTTGCAATATTTACGAGTTGCAATAAGTATTAACGATTATTATGGAAAAACGAATGTCATATTGAATTTATTCTACCGTCATCTTAAATTTCGTTGGCTTTATCGTGGGCATCTTTCGTTTCGAAAACATGTTGTTATGTTCTGATGTGATGTGAAGATCGGTTGGTTCTTTCTTGGGCGTCTGATGGAATGATGAAACGTGCATTCGCGTCGTCTGCTTGCGAGCGCGCGCTTCGTATGCGAGCGCATCCGAAGTCTCTTTGTGTTTGTTTTCCATTCATTTATTCATTCATTCATTCAATCCATGCCTCTGTCCGTCCGTGCGCCTCGCATTTTGTAGTTGTAGCAACGTCAGAGCATCAGCAACTCTTCGACTGATCAACATACCCAACACCACTTC
>JARJDS010028829.1:0-14446 GCA_030264155.1 Atheta pasadenae | reverse complement strand
TTAACTTCAATGTCTTGATAAATTGTCTGATTGTCTGAATTTATTGGATTGTCGGAAAGTTTTAAAAAGTTTTAAGTCAAGTTAGACTAAAGTTTGTGCTGGTTATTGATTTTTATAAAAAAAATGTAAACATTATCATGAAAATTGATGATTTTTGAGCGTTTGGTGATTTATAACAAAACATCCTTTTGTCTTCTATTAGTCTTCATCTGTACGTTGAAAAATAAAGTCATGTTAAGAGTATAACTTTGATAAATGATTATTAAAACTTTTACTTTGTAACAAAGTACTGTTGATACAAAAATTGCAAGTAAAATTTTATTATTGGAAACAATTTTATTGGCCAATGAACTTTATTTTATTGTATGAAAGTCATTTCAAATCGGTGTAACATTGACATTGAAGCTTATGTCAGATGTCACATGACATTCCGATACCAATACCTATCGCCTATCGTAACGCTTCGTGTTTTTATAGCGCATTTTCCACGTTTTTTCCTACCACATTTTCTAGTCGATTTTTTTTCTACGATGTTTAAAAGTTAGATACGCTTCCAAAGCGATTTCTCATAAACGTTTAGAGTGTTCAGCGCGTTAGCAACGATCTGAGCGTGCGTTTGTTGTCCATTTCCTCGCCAATCGCGTTTTACGACCGTTTGGAGACGTGCCCGACATGTTTCTCATTTTCGAAATTCGAAATTCTCCTCTACGACTTGACGATCTGCGATTCTACGAAGCAAGCACTATCGCAGACCATAACCGCTCAGAAATAATTAACTGCTGTAATTAGATAGCTATAGAATACTTCCTTTTAGGTGGTTTACCTTGAAACGTATTAGACTATTAAAGAATTAAATATAAAAGATTAAAACTAATCCGAAAATAAATTTTTAGGAGTGTTTCAAGTAGAAAAAAATTATATTCAAAATAATGAATTGCGACTACAAAAGAAAAATTAAATCTGAATATAGCAGTGAGTCGCAGTTTTTTCAACCAAAAATATTAAAAATTCCAATTTCTTAGATCACTATCAAAAAATTATAGTAACCACTTTTAATATAAATCACCAGTTTTCTTAGAATCGAAAAACACATGATTTTCTATGATTTTTGTTATCTCAGTATTCTCAAGTATTTATTTGACAAAAATAATTTCGAAAATATAAACAATATTTTATCATATTTACCAAACTTACATGCCAAAATATATTTTCTAAGACAAGATTCACAAGAAATATGTGTGAAATAACCTCACTTTAACAGTAATTTTTCGTTTTAAATTAACTTGACATTTACCAACGTAAAAACCTGAAATTTAGTAAATGTGACTGTTATTCAACAAATTGTGAAATGTAAATTTCTGATAAATTTTAATGATTAATGTCTCAAACTATAAAAATGACGTAAAATACAAATAAAACATAAATTAACATTAATACATAAAAACAAAAGATTTTCTCATAAACTTATAATCATAATGTTTGAGACATTAATCTAAAAATTAATTCAAGTCATAATCCGCACATTAACGATTTCAGAAGTTAATTAAATAATGATTTAATTATAATCTGACGCCACAGATTAGCTAACAATAAAATTTAACCAAATTAAATTGTAATAGCACATTAAATCATAAAATTACAACTAATTTTCGTTAATTTCTTAATATAATAAATACTATTCACATTTATCAAGATAAACTAACAAACATATCAAGTTATTTTGCATGAGAAAACATGTCTACAAATAAAAATTTCACGAATTTTTCTATTGTGTAAAAAAAAACTAAAAACAAAACATGAATGCGAATAAATCAAGGAAGAACGAGTAAACAAAACACGTAATCACAATGTTAAAATTGCTTAAAGTGTAAATAATATAATTATGACCAAACAAACCCATAATTGAAATACAATTACTTACAGTTCTCACGTTAAATATACTTGATATTTTATATTAAAGTAGATATCTACTAAAAATTAAGAATAATCTTTTGGGAAATTATTATTGTTAAATAGTGAAATTGTTCAAATTAAATCCTTTGTTTGCTTTGTATGATTATGAAAGCATCCACATCTGTCAGAAATGTGTAATTGTAACTTTTACTTTTTCTTTGATTCTCAACACTAACCACTTGAATGTCTTTCAGACGCGTACACTTTAATCTTTTTTGGTTTAAGTAAAATTACTAATCTACCATTGTGATTGAAGGAGTATGATTCAAGAGATTAAGATGTAACTCATCTCATGAGTCTCATCACTTGTCTTCACTTGTTTCACATCATTTAACATTTTTATTTTTGTTTGTACATTTGTTATACTTTTTTGAATTGCATTGACAAAAAAAAAACTGAGTGAAATGTTAAAACAATGAAAAAAGTCAACACACCGTCATATAAGTAAGTTTTACAATTAAACAATGCCAGATAATTTTATTATTATCTTTACCAAAAATAATTATCATATTAATCAAACAATTAATTTCTTTGTAAATTTAGTATATTTATTTATGTAATCAAAGAATACGGTCTTCATCTGTTCGTGTATGACTCAATTGTTTGTCAGTTTAATCTCAAAACTTTAGTGGAAAGATGAAACAATTGTCTGAGTACATTTTGGTATTTTGTGGAATGCGAATAAAGTGAATGTTGTTTGACGTGCTTCAACAGCGTTGATTGCAGATGGTTTCATGTTTAAGCGAGACGCATAAACGCGTAATCTCGTGTTACAGTTACATGTTACAATTGCAATAAATGATTGAAGTGAAGGTGCGAGGTATCAAATCCACATGACTTCAAACGTGCACGTTCTTCATGATTAAAATTTCCAATGTTTGTTTTTTGTATGATCGATGCTCTAATTTTATTACACGATTTAAACTGAGCTATTTTCTTTGGTTACAATGTAGATTTAAAAAGATTTAGGTATAGATAGAAGTTTTCAAAAGAAAAAAAACAGGCGCAAATTTAAAATAAAGTATAACTGATATATGTGGAATTAAGTGCTTCAAATACTTTCAATTTCACAGAACTTGTAAAACATTTAAACGAGATTAGATTAATACACAATTCAAGGTAAAAATTTCAAAATGACAATACTTTAATGAATATCAAGTTCAAATCAACCTTCACACTTGATTACTTTTAACTTTATAAATCCACAATGAACAAGTGACTCACTAAGTATAATATAATAACCGGAAAAATTATTACAGTCAAGGATTTTAAAATAACAATGAAAAACATTCGAATAAATCCTGAATTAATAAGTTCTGAGTTTCATATTGATATAAATAATTTATGCAGTAAAATTTACCCTATAACCCAAAATTTTAAACTAAACATGAAATAAAATTAGTGCCAACGTATACTATACGAAAAGTAATATTAAAGTCGTAAAGTTATTAATAACTTTACGAACTTGACAAACCTAAGAAAATCACGCACTTATCGTTCGTTTCACTGCTACCCTAAATTGCTCCATGAACTCTGTTCATATTTAAATTAACTACCCCATTCCTCCTTATACCGTAAAACATTAAACTTTAATTTTAAAAACGATCACCCAGAAGTTTACCATATGATTTTTGTCGTGTATATTTTTTTTCATTCCGTATTTTTGTTCCAGGTTCTATTCCTGTTTTCTTTAGAATTACTAAACTACACTAAACATCTAAAACGCCATCAGGACATTATGTTTATACAGTTTACTAAGAACTATGATACATCTCGGTTAAAGACTAAGACACGCGAACCACGTGGGAACAAGAATACACGTGGCATGATTCTAGCTTTTCTGGTCTCTGGTCTTTGTACCTCGTCCTGCGAAGTACTACTACCTTCGGTATTCTTGGGATACATGCTTTACTTGTAATGCTTGGTTTCAGCTTGGGCACGCAATTTATTTATGAGCTTGGAGGGCTATTTCGGTCAAGTCGTGTGCAAAGTATATGCACGTGTATTGTAGTAACAGTAATAACGTACCAAGAGGACATTTCCGCGGGGAAATTAAAATGTTACGCGTCTAACACGCACCTTTGCGAACTTTGGAAATTAAATATTAGAAATTACAAGTTGTAAATTACAATATACAAAATGCATTGTGTAATTATGAAATATAACAAGAAAATTGTCCAAAGTTTTACAACCTTTTTAAAGGTTACAGTTAGATAACAATAAATTATAGTTAATTGATGACAACAATTTAATCAATCATCGAATGTCTGCATTACAACCTAAAGAATGTATCATAATAATTCGTATATCTATTATATAGATAAGTTTCAGGCAATTTATGTAATAGAAGCTTATTGCTCAGCTGACACCAAAGTTGCATGCGACTTGTTAAATGCATACGTCTTGTTGATAATGCCCAGCTCATTTATTACTTAATCAAAGTGTCAAACAGCATTAACCGCATTAGGAGCGTAAACAAACCCAAAGTGATGAAGTGGTTTTGAATGAATTTATTACGAGCAAGTACTAGAACCTTCTAGATATCTCGATGTTATGAAGTTCTTGAATTCAAGACAATTGGAGGAGTTAATTCAACATTTATATTATTCCTATCTTTAATAACGTGTCCATTGTCTTACAACTTACAAGTTTATTAAAATTAAACTGTAAATTGTTTTTCTTCTTTTGAGTAAAAAATAAAATTAATAAACCAGAAATTTATTTTCAAATTAACGTAAAATTTGATGTTTTCCTACAAAATATCAACCAGTTTTCTTCCTCGAGGTTTAGAGGTCGAAGATTCAAGACTCAACCCGCTGCTAAACATCTAAAATCCCTGATCATTAACGTCTCATTCACATCCTGCCTATAATCGTATAAGATGTGCACACAACGTAAAACGTCTTTAATAAACATTGATCATGCCACTGAGGTAAGTAACATCCTCACCTTGACTGCGCGTCTCCTCATCGAGCAATCGAATGGTAACGCGATTGCATCATCGCTTTTTCTACGGATTAATTAACGAACACACGGAGACGACATCAGACAAAGCGAGTCGTTGTGTGTAGTTGTAAAAAATTGTGAATGTAAACTAAAGTAATTCCTGCATTTCCGGTCGGCATTACCTTTAATTACTTTAACAACCGGAAACTTTTAAACTTTTATTAAAAAACTTTAAAAAACTATGTATTACGATTTTTTAAGTAAGAATCTCGGATCCACTGTAAAGGATCACAATAACAAAAAAAATGTGTATGTGTAGCGCATTGAATTAAAATCAAGGTCAAATGCATTTTTATTGATATTTTGATTTCCGATAAATTTTGCTGATGAAACGAAAACGAATGAATAGAAGTGGAATGAATCGACAATCGCATGAGAGCGTTGAAAGTAAGTTTTGTAGAGTCAAAAAGAAGAGTCAGCAAGTCAGAAAACTGAACAAACAAACAACCCATTGAAAACCGGACGATAGATGGCTGGGTAAATCAAGCAAAGGCTTTTATCAACGAGTTCTATCAGTTGAATCGATTCAAGTTGAATCAAGTTGTAGCGTTAGCGTGCTGTATCACGACGAACTAGATAGACGAAGGAAATAAGAGCAATGTCAACTAAAATATTAAAATTAATTTTTAATATTTATTTTTAATAGATTACTACCAAAACTTCTTATTGTCTTGTACTGATGCAACCGTGTTTGGTGTTGGTTATTTGTATTTTTTTTCAAATAAATTAATTAAGAAATTAGGTCTGCGTTAATTAAATTAAATTGAAATAGAATTAATCTAATGGAAAATGCCACACTATATAGACCGCCTTCTAATACCACTTTGCCAGAGGAGTAAAACTAACACTAGCTCCAATTCGTGCTCCTTGTAGGTTGAGGGGGAATTATAAGAAACAATTGAATTGATGCCATTGCTACGAATGGCACTGCAATTTGGTGACTTCTGAGCTAAGTGCTTCTGGCTTGATATTGCTTGCCAGCTCACTAGCTTTGCCATTTAAGCAGCAGGAAGGTCCCTTGCATAACAAACATGTAGTAAGTAGTAAACTGAATAATATACTAACAAGCTTCTAGTATTTTAACTTCAATTTCCATTGTGAGCAAACTGAACAACCCAAGTTTTGTTTCCTCTTCCTATTCCAATTCTTATTCGTAAACTCTAAGATCTAATGCTCTTAATGCCAAATTACGACTACCAACTTCCTACCCTCAATTCAAATAATTACATCAGACGCGTTCAGGAATTAAATTCAGTCCTTGTAACTTTACAAACACTTAACGCTAATATATTGTTTTTTTTTTGATTTGTCAATCAATAATAATAATTAGTCAATTTTAATGACATGACTTTTTATGACATTCAGAAACCGTACCTTCATTGAACAACACCGACATTCCGATTTCAAAAATTCGCAAAACATTAAAAAATTATTTTATATTATTTTTACACATCGATTAGTCATGGGTATAATTTCATACATTGGTGCTTTATCTGCTTCGTTATGGGGCCACGTGTTTACGAAGCAAAGAGAAGTACTATGTCCACGACAGAACATTCATTATTTTCATGGTTCGCAATATCATCGTGAGTACACTAACACTACAATTATATTTAAACAATGTATGTTTTGCTGTGGAATGCTTTTATTTTTACTTGATGTTTTCTAGTCTCAGGAAAAAGCGATGCTATAAAATACGGGGCAATCCGTCCAAGTAGTGCTGGTTTGATGGAAGACATTCTGGGCGCTCAGACGGATTTTTGTTTAGTTATAAATAAATAACCAAAGAAAAATTTAAGAAAACACGAGATCGGAAAGGTTTGCTAAATTCCCAATTATACAAATGGAATTACTGCGTCAAATCCAAAGATATCCATAAATATGTTACGGTTCTGTTGATATTTGTTTAATTTATTTTGTACAACAATGTAAAAAATGATGATGTAATTACTGAATATATAAATAACCCAAATTGAAGTGTTTTATATTTTATACATCAACATTCATAACATTAATTGAAACTTATTTAGATCATAACCAAGATTGATCAGTTTTTTTATGACGTCACAAACGTCATTCAATAAATGTATTTTCTGTGACCGATACTAGAGGTCACCACCACAAACCAACTGTCAAATTTCAAATAAAGTTCAATAATATTTGTTTAACACAAAAATGTTGATCACTGAACCACTAAAACCAACAAATACTAACAAATTGATGAACAGTTATTCAATTAACAAGGAACTTCAACTTTTAGCACGTTAACTAAATTTGTTTAGTTTAACTCTTTGAGGTTAATATTACAAAAAATTAAACGTTTTAACCTATATTTCAATAAATAGCAACTAATTTCAAACACTAGGCAATTCCAGTGTTACAAAATATATAAACAATTGAACTACTCAACTTAAAAGAAACTCTAAAATATTGAAAGTTTGTAAAGTATGTTAAACTAAACAATTTGAATAAACCACAGTTTTAATGGAATTACTCAAGTTTACTACTTTAGTCACTTTAGTTCTTGGTTTCTTACTTAACGTTACCACTTTGTCAATTCCGTTAAAACATTGACGATTGTATTCGTGATTGCCTTTTGTCTTTGTGTGGTTTTGTTTAATTAAAAATAACCGTAGAAGGTAAATTGGAAAAAAACTAATTGCATTTCAAACCAAAAAAATTAATAATATAAAATCCGGGTACGCGAAACAATTTCGCAGTATATTAATTATACCTTTAGTTTCGTTAAATTTGCGACAATAATTAAAGAAATAGATAATATCTTCGAAAATTCGACATATATTTGTATATCAATGTTATTATCAAATACTGATAATTAGATATCTATGCAAATGTCCTTGGATGTTTCAAAAGATTAATAACTTTAACTTACGCATTCGCCCTGAGATGATCGTTTTTGTCGAGGCACGCAAAACAAAGTCACCGTAAAGCCGTTTGCGGGTCTTCTCCGAATTCCTTTCCTTCACTCAAGCGAATACTCCCAACTCCAAACGACAACGAAGCAATACAAACTTCCAACAACTTGGTTGTAACTTGGTGTAACATCCAATAGACGAAAAACACATGCACAATGCACAAAAATCCAACAACGCACCACGCTCTTTTCTTTACAACAACCAAAAACTTCAATTACCGAAAATTGAATACAACACCATGACCAAGACACGTTTTAACTTTGGTTTCAGTTGGAAAACTTGCAAACGTTATTGTTTTGTTTATTACTTTGTCTGTTAGTAAGCCATGGAATAGATGGCATTTGTTTTTATTATTGTTTTAATCCAAATCGAAGTAACCGTTACACACAATTCAAAAACAAACACGCGTGTTTTAATTGTTTTAGGCACTTTACAACGCATTTATCATTTAGAATTGTTGAATTAGATTCGACACAGCATGATTTGAGTTTTGTTGTTTGCAAACAATTGCATTCCGCGAGTTGTGGTGTAAAAAACGTAAACAAAACAGAAGAGCGACAAACGACTCGACGCACCGCCGGCGCAAACTAACGCGTCCGCACGACTCGCAGAACAACAATGCGACCCCAGAATTCTATCAAACTGGTTGTCCCCCACTTGTTCGAGTGCTTACATTACGACGCTTGTACTGCTTTGGACACTTACCATTTACAAGAATTCGAAAGCAGGAGGATGAGAGACGCCTAGCGTCGGAAAGAACCGTTACGGAATTTGGCCTTGTTTGACGCCACTACAACTTGGTTATCACTAAATGTTACTACAAAAGTCACCATATTGATTGAAATATTCAAATTTATTTGAATTAATTGATTTAAGTTAACTTTATTAATATTACACTGTAGTACACAACATTACTATTAGAAATGATTAGAAACAAACATGTTTAACTATATTTTTTTGGTGGTCTTTATGTCATATTTTATGGCGGAGTGGGATCGAATGAAAGAAGTAGGGGAACTTGCATGATTTGAATTTACTTGTAAAAAAGTTTATCAAAGTGAATTTGAATAGTTATTATAAATAATATGTAATATTAAAGTACTTATTTTGTGTTTTTAATATCATTTATACACAAAACAGTTTTAAATCACTTTAAATGCTGATTTAGAGATGTGTTACCACACTAAAAATTACACGAACAAAATTCCCTAGATGTAGTTTTTCAAAACGTCAACAAAGAATTCCCGTTAAAAAACTTAAAAAACACTAATCAGTTAATATTTTTATTAATATTTCTATGTAATTAACAATTAGGTTTGTTATTGTAGATGTTTTTATCAGAGAAACAAGATTAATGTTCAATGTTTTGGTTGCTAGTGAAAAAGATCTAGGGGAATTTACAAATTTGAAACATTAACTTTAAAACACTGTTTTTGCTTGAAAAATAGTTGATTTATAATAAATAGGTACGTTTTCAATATGATTTAATAATTATTTAATCATTTTACACCGTAAAATAGCATAAAACTGTACTTATTTGAAGTTCGAAATTTCCAGTGTTGCCTTGGAAGTTTTGACAGTCGCGTGTCATCTGTACGGAGCCTCTTCCGCTTCTAAACGCGCTCGTGAAAGGTAGGTTCGTGCTAAACATACATTTTATTCTTGAATCATCTGTGATATCGTAAGTGAAAATGGTTTTAAACAATTGCAAATCGATGCTTTATTGATTTCCATAGAGATTTGTATTTTTATTTTTTGGGAATAAATCGCTATTTGTCATACAAAAATAAAATTAGTTTCACTTGGAAACATAGGTTAGGTTTAGAATGTTTACTTCGGTAGTGTCGGTGTAACTTTCAACGTGTTCAATTATAAATAATAATAGGACTTTTGCATATTGTTTATAAAAGTGCAGTGTTACTTTTCTGTGTTCAGTGCTGTGTATTTTCGTATTTTTGATGTAATACTTGTGACTAATTAAATGTTTTCTTGGTTGTTTTAGCATCATGAAGCAAATTGTTACAAATCAAACTGTGACTATCCCTGAGGGGATCACAGTGACTGCCAAGTCACGCATGATCACGGTAAAAGGGGCCCGTGGTACTCTGAAACGTTGTTTCAAACATTTGGCTTTGGACATTCGCATGGTCAACCCAAGACTGTTGAAAGTTGAGAAATGGTTTGGTACCAAGAAAGAGTTGGCTGCTGTTCGCACAGTGTGCTCTCATGTTGAAAACATGTTGAAAGGTATGTTACTCACACTATTATTGTTTTAACTATCAAATACAAAGTTTTTAAAAAGTAATTCCTTAAGTTTGATCACAAAAGAGTTAGTGATTGTTTGTTTACATTTTATCTTTGTATTGGGTCTGAAAAAATTAATTATTTGTTTTAGGTGTAACTAAGGGTTATCAATACAAAATGCGTGCTGTATATGCCCATTTCCCAATTAACTGTGTAACTAGCGAAAACAATTCTGTTATTGAAATCAGAAATTTCTTGGGTGAAAAGTACATCCGTCGTGTTAAAATGGCTAGTGGTGTGACTGTAACAAACTCCACCAAGCAAAAGGATGAACTAATTCTTGAGGGTAACTCTCTTGAAGATGTGTCCAGGTCTGCTGCTTTGATCCAGCAGTCGACGTCTGTGAAGAATAAGGATATCCGTAAATTCTTGGATGGTTTGTATGTGTCAGAAAAGACCACCGTTGTACAAGACGAGATCTAAATCGCTTGTATTTGTAATTAATAAAACAAAAACATTTCTTATTAAGAAAACACAAACATGGCTTTGTTTTTATTTATATTACAGACATTTTTCCCTTCTAGTGCATTGTATTCAATTGCTTTTTGCTTTCCAATTGTCAATTTTGTAAAGAAACACGTGCGCATGCGTCATTTTCTTCGGCTTGTAATACGTAGCGTTGATTGGCTGAAAGCGGCCATGCGGGCTGTGACGTTTCAAAAAAGTATGATGGCCGACTTCTGAAAACTTAAGGGGGTGTTCTACTACAAATTATTTTTATTTTTTAAAAGTTATTTTATTCTTTATCTTGAAACGATACAAATACTTAATCTATAAATATAAATTAATAATTTACGATTCACAAACAAATGGCATAATGAACATCAGCAAATGAATGAATTCTTATTCATTCAACATTTTTTTGTTATTTGTCATGTTTCACGTTCGCGTTACTGATTGAATTAAAGAACTATGTACAAAAATGTCATGGTACTCAATGACTCATTCCTTCCTTCCTATTAACCACATTCTGACATTAAAAGAATTAAATTAAAACAATTACAATTCGTTAAAAATCCAGTCAAGTTAACAATTAAATCTATGCGGTGTTGTGAAATAAATACGCGATCTTCATTAATGTTACAAAAATGTTACCAACCATTTTTTAATGCTTGATTTATCAATGATTTTCTCCGTTTGTTACGATGACACATCTTAATCTTACTCAGTAAATATTCAGTTATATCACAGGACACAGATCCTTACTCTCTACTTTTATAAAACCAAAAGACATAAATAAACGACAAAAATATATTAATAATAAAAAAAATTACGAATGTCTTTTTCTTAGCGCATTATTTTCATTATTACCAAAAGCAGCCGGACGTAAGAAGTCAACATCGAGTTCTTCAGCATCAGGATTTCTTGGCATGCCACGTCTTGCTGCTAATTCATTAACATAAGTATCCCGACTTAAATCATGATACCTAGTTACATCTTGTGGGTACACTTGGTAATCCTGATAAGGTAATGGTTGTCTTTGATAATGTTCCCAATCAGCATTTTCACGTCCTTGCAATTTACGTGCTAACAAATCATTGACGTAAGTGTCACCACTTAAGTCATGGAAAACTTCTTCTACATCTTCATTAACATTTTGTTCTTTAGGTTGTGTGTTTTTGGTAGGATGGTATTGATATTTTTGTTGTTGAGGATAACGCTTAGGAATATTATTCATCAAGTTAACATCAAATTCTTCCACGTCTTCATTGTATTGTTTCTCCGCCATTTTGTTAACGTTGATGTCATTGGTCAGATCTCTTTCGGGAAATTCGTCCATGGTTTCAATATCTGGGTTGTTCAAATTATTGTGTGGGATAAAATCAATGTCGTCGAAAGTTTCCAGATTGTCGTACACTGATCCTGATTCACGTTTAGAGGGCTGCTAGAAAATGATTGATTGGGGTGCTTTGAAAAACACAGTGCTTTGCACATATATAATGTCTTATTTGACTGTTTAAGAGTCATTTCTGTATGCTTATTGTGTTCAATGTGATTGAAAGTTAATTTAAGGTTAAAATTTTGTTTTGAGGTTAAAACACACCGTAACTTTAACCTTAAATTTGGACTCAATCATTTTATTTAATGATATTGCATATGTTAACGAATGTTAAAGCTTTTTATAAGTTTTAGTTAGTAAGCAAAGCGTTTTTTATTAAAAAGTAAGCGAAACTATTTTTTTCTAATTAGAAGAAATCACCACTAATTAACAACAAAATGATAACTATCTACCACACTAAAAATGACAAATTATTCTAACAGAAATTAATAAAAAAATATTATAACTTTAATTTTATTATTAAAATCCGTTAAAAACAAATAAAAATTAATAAAAATCTAAAATCAAAATCAAACCTTGAGTAATCTATTAACATTTACCTTAACTACAACGAAAAACCACAAAATTTTATTATTGCAATTTTAAAATCATTCTCATTCTCATTAAAACCATGCATTTTACGGTATCTTGTAAGTACGTTATCATTTTATTAAACTTTTAACCTAAAAAGATTAGTTAAGGAAGGAAGCTTAAGAAGTGAATATTTTATAGGTTAGAATTGTAATTGTTTATAGATATTTAAGGAGTAGTGGTGGATTGTAATCTTTCAGGACGCACCTCATTCGCAATATCTCCAAAAGTTTCCAGATCTTCTCTTGATGGAGATTGTGTAGTCTCGGCGGAAGTAACGTTGTTAGCAATGGCGGGTGTTGATCCAGTTGATCCTGTTGATCCTGTTGAAGTGTTTGGTACAGTGGCTTCACCACTATCTCCAACTGGTTGCACTTCGACATTTTTCACCACAACATGGACGCCATTTTCGTTATATTCCGTGCGATTAATTGTCACACGGTTTCCATCAATAATCTAAAAAAGACACCATAAAAAATATTTAGTTTAGTTAGTCAAATTAATATAGTTTCTTACCTTTGTCTCAGAAGTGGTGTTACCCTTGCCAAGATCAAATCCTTCTCCAGCTCCTGCAAAACTAGCTGCTATGCTTTGTCTTACACTGTTGATGTACGCTACAAAATTAAACAAAAACAAACAAATGTAGTTACTAGTTTGGTTATGTTCATTTTGTTTAATGAAGTTATCTAACATGGCGTCGATACCATGGTATCTAACTCTTACATTTAATCCGCGCAATAAATCCACACATTTTGTTATTGTACTTTAAATATTTAAACAAATCAGAACAAATCACTAACAGAATGAAAACTAAAAGTCTATAATGCACTCGAATTGCAGTTCGTTTAACAAATGAATTTGCAATCTTATAGATTTGTTATTTATATCACTTTAACACCAGTGTCATTAAGTTAGATGCAAAGCAATGCAAAATAAGTTAATGGGGCGTGGGTTGTAAATTGCCCACATGCGTTTTACCATACCTTAAGTATCTTGGTTACAATACGCAGTTTCGGCGAGTAATTGCGTTTGTTTTACAAGCGCCAAGCACAATTAGAAGTTTAGCATTTTCTTTGCACATTTTAACGTTAAGTGTCCTTCATTCGGCACATATTTGGCCAGAGACGCCATATTTATAAACTTTACTATTTACCATTTTGTCTATGATATTCATACTACATGATTGTCGGGTATTGTTTGCAAAAACGTAATTTTTTATGATTCTATTTAATTTACCTAATCATCAAGTTTAAGTTGAGTTAAGAGTTTGGTTTAAAATAAAAACATAATAATATAAAATTATAATGTGTAGGTTTGGTTATGATATAACTATAGATGCGCATGCGTAGGAATTATTAAGTAATTTAATAAAATTAAGTAATTTCGTAATTTAAATAACGAAACAAAAGAAAAAATGAAGTTATAAATTTTTAAAGTATAAATTACCTTGAATAGCGGAGAAATCAGGCAAACTGAAGAAATCCCAACCACCAATTGGTCCTGTAGGAGGGAACCTGTCAGGACGAGCTGGTCTAAAAGGATCAAACGATTCGACGTCATCGGTATCGAAAGCTAGAAATAAACAAAACAAAAACATTTAAGTTATAATAATGTAATATAAGTATAAACATTTACTAAGAAAACCTTTGTTAAAGATTTGTTTATAATTAGACTCTCAGTGCAAATTAATGCAAAAAACGTGTTTTGTGTTTGTGTCGTTTTACAAACGTACTTTAAACTATAATTATTTAAAATCAACAGTCTGGATCTCTAATTAATTTATTAATCACGATTTTCAGAATTCAATTTCAGTGTATATCATTGTGTTATCTTTTGA
>JARJDS010028812.1:0-12684 GCA_030264155.1 Atheta pasadenae | reverse complement strand
GCCCCGTCGCCCCGTCGCCCCAAAAGGTAATTTATTCATTTTTTCTTCCACACATTGTACAAGTAATAAAGACGTTCTCAACACACATTCGGCAGGAAAAAATAAAATAAAAAAGCGAAAACAAGCGCACGAAAAAGGACGCATTACAAATTACTCTTGACGTTAACTTCGTGGGGAAAATCAATTGGCCGTTTAAAAATATGACGAAGCCATCATTTTAAATTGCCAATTAATTTGGGAGACTATACATGTTACAGTGAACACCATACGCAACTCTCGAAAAGATCCAAAGGAACCAAAAGAGAGAAGAATAAAGTTGTGTATTCAAGTTTATTCCTATAAAAAAAGAACATGCACAACCAAATTGATTAAGTTATAAAACAATTTAACCAACGCTACATAAAATTGGAGAAGATGGTAAGAGGCTTGGTACATTTGCGTTTTTTAAGATGCGATCGTTTCTATAGGGTTGTTGTGTGTTGGTTGGTTGTGCTTTCGTAAGCTTGTAACAACACACTTCCTAAGATAGCATCAATAAATCTTCTTCTTTTTCTATTATAATGCGTTTGGAAGTATTCGATTCTTTTATATCGAAATTACCATAATAGTTTTAAATTTACAGATTTAACGATTTAACGTGCGCGGCGCGCTGGTCATTGGTTGCACATTATTCAAAATGTCTACGCATTATTATTCAATGAAGCCAATTAATTCTCGTTTTTGTTTTTTAATAAATTGCCCATTTAATGCGCTGCTTTTTCTAATCTTTTGCGGTATTCGACGCGTTCATCTTCATATTTAAACGATAAATCTTCATTCTTTCCAATAATCCATGACATAATTGCTTGTTTATTGCTGGAAACCTTTGCTCAAAACATGAATTGAAGACATGAAGAGTTTTAGAAAGTGGCAACATCACCAAATTTACTTAACGTTTTGAAGACTTAATATTCGGCCAATAACTTAAAACTTTAAATCTTAATCCGATTATGTTTTTTTGGAATTTTCCAAAAAATAATTTCAAATTGATAAATCTGTTTTAATATTTTTTGGGAAAATCAAAATATTGTTTATGGTAGTACGAGTTAATCGGATTAAGTTGAATGTTTTTGAATGTTTTATAATGTTTCATTCGTTGTCGTGGGGCACGTGATTAATTCCTTATCGAAAATTTCTGCGCGCATGAAATTTATAAACCATAAAATTAATTAGTCGATAGCAGGTTAAAAAGGCAGGCCGGGTAGGAAATCAATGCACAATGGAACATACGTCAAACGTAATAACGCGAGGCGTTCGTGAAGGAGTTGCCGGCAAGGATCGCGTGCTTCCTGCTACAGGGTGAGTTGGAAATCGACGTGCAAGTTGGGGATTTTAGTGCACAACATGTTGGTTACGTTTGAGCGCGGGGGCGCTATCAGATTTCGGCGAGTTCCGATCGGGCGGTGGCTAATGACTCAATTGCGGGCGTAATTTTCATTCATGTGTCGTCGACATGTCGTCCCGAGTCACAACAAGCACCAACAACACAACACAACACCTGAACACTAAACAAGAAAACGGAACTGAGGGCAAATTATGTAATGCTCAAAGCCACAAATGGTCAATGCCCAAAGTACAAAGCGACAAAGCCGTATACAAAGCAAAAAAATCTATTGCCATGTATTTTATATTTTCTACAACACAATCAAGTGCTGAAAGCGTCATATTTCATTAATACCAAATAATAATAATTAGTCTCTTTGTACTTTGATTAAATTAACACAAAATGTGCAATAATTTTTTCGAAAAAACAAACGCAACATTGTTTTTTTTCTGTTATCATGCAAAATTTTGTGCAATTAAAAAACAAGTGGCTATGAACAGTCACTATGACAGAAGCTGAGACAGAAGCTGTTATATCGCTTATTACATAACGTGCAAGTAAAAAAAGTACTTATATACTATTATACATAGCAACCAGTACCGGTAGGATGGTTTTCAAACGAAAGATTTTATACATTTTCAAGTGTTCAGCGAATAAACATTCTGTACGCGCTGTGATTGGTCAGAACAGAAACTCAACGCTGTGTCCTACTCATTGAAAATTCATGATGGCCGACTACTATACGTATACACAGGCCGTTGCTAAGGTAAAAATCAACATGCCCTAGCAACGAGTTCAGGTAGGAGGTGTTTTCAAACGTAAGACTTTGGTTAGAACGTAGAGTCAACGCTGTGTCATATTCGTGGAGCACCCTGCGATATTTTTAAAACTAATGAAGATATTTAAAAAGAAGGATAAACATGTCAAGTAAAATACATTTTGTTGTTGGCCACTTCCATTTCAGTGCCGACATCTTGTTAAGGTGAAGGTAAAGAATCGTTTATTGAACATTAGTCCTTTGTGGTACAAAATCATAGTTGTGATTGCAAATTTCAGTATGAAAGTGTTGTTTTTCTCAAATATCTTAAAGGTACGAACACGTCGGATGGTGTGGCATGACTTGGTACGGTTTTCAGTATGGAAATGCCGAGGGTGCGCGTGTCCGTGCATACGGGTTATGAGTGTGCGCTCGTCAGCGTAATAACTTTCAAGCCGGACAATACACGCGCGGCCGCGAGTGTGATTTGTGTACATGAAAAAGTGCCAACTATACGAGCGCAAATTATAGAAATTAAGCGAGCGCTCGTGTGCCTCGGCCCGATGGAGTACGTACATTGAAAATCGTTATTACTCGTAGTTTGCTGCCCCGGCGCATCGATTATGATCTCGAATGCTTTAGAAACGCGCGATTTAAATAATGACTCAATTGAATGTATCGTACTCACCTATTCCCGTCTACCAAAGGAATACTACGATTTGTAGTCATACCACTATCCTTCAACACAACTGAGTGTAAATACAATTACATTACATTCATGGCTTTAAGTCAAATTAATGCTTGTATCAAATATTTCCTAAGAAATTGTGTGGTAAAATTTATTTGGTTTCAGGTGCAAATGGAGTTAGTTTAGAAAATGACCTGTTTTTTGTTGTCATGTGGTAGCTGCTGGTAGTTGTCGGAGCTAGCTGGTGTCTACATGAACATTAGTGCACGTTACGTTGATTGTTGGCTAAGTAATTTCTCTGCCGTACCAGGGGGTAAATGAAATATCGCGCGAGTGGCTTGGCACTCGCCTTGCGTCGTTGACGTTTGGCTCATTGTGTTTTTTCGCGCGCGCCGCCACCGATGTCCAAACCACAATGGTCACTTCTTTTCCGTTTGTAACGATCCTTCTGGCATTACTTATTTTTACAAAGCTTTTTTTAATGTAACAATTCATTTTTGGATAGAAATAAATTAAAATTTAACATGTTCTATTACAAATAGAAGTTTTGAAAGTAAAACATGCTAAACTCGTGGTTGTAGAAAGGTGCGAAGGTGCGCACGAAGCGCGAAAGGGAAAATAAAGAAGAAAAAAGCCATGGTAAAAATGAGGAACGTTTTCTCGCGTGTGCACCTGACACTGAGACATCTTAATAACGCGACCTGACAGCTAAATTGCGTTCACTCGTAAACTATACTGTATCTGCGAGCTCGAGCGCACGCCGAACGCGTCGGAGAAAATTTATTATAACGCTGGCGAGCACGACGGGCTACACCCGAGTTGGGGCAGAAGGAGGCGACCGGACCGTCGCGTCGAGGGCATCCGTGCGCTTTTCATATGCGATAATAAACCAAAAACTCGTGGCAAAAACTTGCAACAGCGCAAAAATTAAAACACAATAAGATATCGCAGCTCTGTAATTCAACCTTGTAAATAATTTTGAAAAAAAAAATAAATTAAAATTATTAAACATTTATATTTATTTACAAAGATAAGGTTAGTGTTTGGACGTCTAACTCGCGTATTTTAATTCAGGTTTTATTTAAATCAAAACGATCAAGTGATCGATTAATAATAATCGGCTTGGTCGGTTCGACAAAACGTATCATAATAGTTATACGAGTATGCTGACGAAGATGTCGCTTTCTTTTTGCCGAAAAGCGCGGTGAAGATGAAGTTATTAAGCGTTCTTGGGATGCGGAGCGGATGATGGACTTAAGTCATTTGCGTATGCAGCACTGAGTGAATACTCGGCGCGGACCATTCCGCGTAATCGTTCGGTAGCAATTACCCTGTTAATTATTAATAATTTTCGACGTGTTTTTGTTGGACTTTTACGAGTCAACTTGAACCGCTCCTGAGGACTTTCGCAGACGAGCCTACGCCTTGCACACGTCAAAACAAGTCATATTTTCGAAAAAAACACATTTACTAAAAACACGAAATAGATTTGTTTTAATTTAATTTTTAAATAAATAATACTCTTATGAATTAATAAAATAACTTGTTTTTATTGTAAAGAACAATTTTTTAGTGACTCTTTTTAACAATATTGAACAGTACATTTGTCCCTGGACGATTGAGTCGCGCATTGAGACGTTTTTAATTTTATAGTCTCGCAATCAATTTGCGACATGTAAAATCGAAGACCATCACCACTAACAACGGCGAAGAACGACGAACACATCCAGATATCAAGAATGGCAATGCCCGTCCAGATAGCGGCCGTAAAATTCCGATATTAATTTAATGCCGTTTTAAATCGTACAACCGATTAGCATAAATTCATACAAGCGCGCGCCTGGCTTTCCTCATCACTCCAACTCTAACAAACAGCGACTCACTGACTGGATCCGGCTGAGACTAATTAATTTCCCGCATCGTTTCAATAACTTCATCAAAGGCTAGCGCCTGATGATACGTTAAAATAAACAACTTTAAGACTGAAACAAATCTAGATATGCTCACAGGAGTTCGATTAATACGAAAACAAAATTAAGTTCATTTGACTTGCAACTCTTTGCGACTCTCTTCGCCTCAGTCTTAAGAGTTAATTGAACTGTGTGGATGAAGATGTGGTAAGCGTAGGAAATTAAGAAATTAAAATTTTATTATCTGTGCGTTTAATGTTTCAGGTTTTTGTTTTAATATGTTTGGGGTCAAAAAGTGTTTTAATGTCTTTCTTTCAGCGCCCGAATCGACAGCAAATAACATTGTACCAGAGTGCAGCGGAAAAGTGCCGGGAATAAATTGGAGCGTTCCGTGTAATTTGTGTGATTTTTAGATGACTTTTATGTGAATTATTATGGCGGACGTCCCGTCGGGTCGCGGCAATCGCGCCACGCCGTCACAAATCATCGCCCTGCGCCATCGACACCACGAAACGACACAACTTTATGTTGATGATGATCGCGTGTTGATATTTCAATTTACGTTTTCTTCCTTTCAAATTTCCCTGCGATTGAGTTCAGTGTCCAGGGAGGCGATTTGCGTGTCGTGTCGACCGACGTGTTTGCAGTCGAGAATCATCGTAATAATAAGGTATGTTTTAGTTTTTGTCGACTTTTTTTTGTTGTCGAATGAAAAATTATCCACTGCTCACAGTAGTACCTTGTTGGAGTGTTATTTATTACGTATGATTGGTTTTATAATATATTTTACACCAAAACGTGATTTTTTATTTTTTGTTGTTTAGTTTAATCTTTGTTTGCAGGTTTTTGTTTTAACTAGATGACAAAAAACTCTTGACATTTGGACATTGAAATTAATGGTGTGTGGTGATGTATTGACATTGACAATGATGAAGTTTTCGTCAAAGCTTTAACTTTCCACATAATGTATTTATTAGTGCACGTGCAAACTGTGAGTGAAGTGTGCAGACTTTATGTTACAGATTTGTTGATCTGATGTGTTGCGAACATGCGAACATGCACATGCCAGCCTCTGAATTTAATGTCTTCCGCGCGAAATAAAGTAACGCCAATGCACGGCTCGGCGCGATGCGATGCTTTTTGCGAAATTTAATTATCTTTTAATGTCATTTGTCTTCTGCAATTGTTTTTTTGTTCAATCTCGAAGTGGTACGTCATTTGTCGGGATGGCGGGCCTTTGTTTGCGGCCGGAATGTAATAATTTCGTCGTAAAAACGTTCATAACGGGGCTCAGTCTTGGGGGGATTGTCCTGAAGACTCGGTGTGCACAACGCAAACGAAAATTCGACAAAAAACATTTAATTTTAAACTTATATAAACACATATTCTAATAAAAATCTTGCGAGGAATAAAAAGCCCTTGGACGATCTGGAGGTTTAAAACTTTTGAACCGGCGATGTCCAGAGAGATCTTCTCGGTACAACTACAAGACATCGGAATCCCAATCGTAACAACAAGCTTCGCAGCAACAATGCCGGATGACTTTCAATATGTGTCTACTTTGACAACTCAATGCGGTTGATTAAATGATTAAATCGAAGCTGCGCGAGACAGCACGGCGGAGCGGAGAATTACACGTGTATCTGCCGCCTCAAAGCGATTTGTGCATGAAAGCCCCGAAGGCGGAACACGAACGATACGACACAATGCGCGAACGCCACGAAATGATAAATAATAAAAACGCACATGACGAGCATAATAATGCGGCCTCAATGCGGACGAAATATGCCTCGGATTAATTTCCTTCATCTTCTGTTGTGTTGTGTTGTGTCCGACGCTCTTGTACGCCGCGAATGATACACTCAATCAAATAATCATCTGTTAAGTTTCTCATTAAACGTTCCAATCCCATACTTCAAACTTCAATACAGAGTTAAAGCCTACGACTGCCTACGACCGCAGATGTGTGGATGTGTGAACCAAATAGCCGACAATTAATTATCCAATAATTTGTTGTTTGTTATTGTTGGATTGTCGGCAATACTAAGTTTCTTCTAATCTAAGCTTTTAGCGTCGTTAATTGGTCTTGTTATCCATTTATTTGTAATTTCTATAATTTATGTCGACAACTATTAAGGCTTTGATTAGAAACAAAACGCAAACCAATCAGAGCAGCTCGTAACTGCAGTTGGTTTTGTTTATTTTCTCGAAAAATAATAATTTTCACTTTGAAGAAATTTCACGCTGCTTCGAAATAAATTCAACGCAAAAGCTTGGACTGTCTGAAAAGCTCTAATAATTTAAGCGCGCTCCATGAATAAATACCTTACACACGTCGCCGTCGCGAGGTTTTGGTTTGCGCCCTTGCATTATGTATGACTTCGGCCAACAAGAGACCACGAAGAGCTCGGCTGCCCGAGGTATCGAACGCGTATAAGGACAGGGATATTATAAGGTGTTAAATATGTTACATTCTCGCGTGTCAAAGGTCGCAGTGGGACATCAATCACTTTATTATTGTTAATAATAGTGGTCAAACACGATGCGGCGCGCGCTGCGCTTTCCACTGCTCCTTTTTGGTGCTGAGCCTGAAGATTTCTTGCAAGCGCTGTAACCGTCGCAAGTGCCATAAGCTCCAAGCTCGGCGGTGCGATGCCATTCTATTCTTGACGCCTTTGTGTGTTTTCTGCACGAGATATTATTGAACCTCCTGGTGTCTCCTGAAAATTCCTCCAGCTCGCTGCAGCCAAAGTCATGAATCTTATCACGATGAAATTTCTGTTACGCTCAGTATAATCACTTTTATTGACCAATGGCCATATAAAGAACGTCACTTGTCACTAGGTTCGTCCTTTTATTCTCGGGTATTAAGCGAAGTCACCTTGGTTCGAGCGTCGCGAGCTTTTTTTCTTCATTTCGCGCTTGCGCAAAATGTGCACCAAGAACGAACTGGAGGGTTACACCGCGAGCTTTTGTGTGTGCGCGCGCGCGCGACCCGCTAGGATAATAAAATAAAATTTGTGACGTGGAATTAAGTCATAAAACATTTTTCCCCGCTCGTCTTGCATAAATTTAATTTCTTATTCACTATCCACGGTATAAGTATAGATGATTACCTTGTATGCATGTGGGTAAGGACATACCTTAAATTTTCACTCTGAAAAGCGTTAAAAATGGAATCTTTCGTGTCGTGTACGTTTGTATGTGTATAAGGTGTGCTGGAAAATGAGTCCTTTCGTGGCTTTGGGAAATAAAACAAGACTTTCGAGCGTTTAAGAACGACCGCGATGTTCGATGCAAAGTTATAACGGCGTGTAATTTCTGTATTATGCAAACATTGCGGTTGGGAGCTTTGTGCGCACTGCGCGCACATAGTGTTCAAGAGCGATAAAAAACAATTCGATAGCGTACAATTTCGGCGAAATTACAGTTTTAAAAAACATAAGCGTCTATTATGAGCCACGAACGAACGTAGACATGTCGAACCACTAAACCAAGGCACACCGATCGTGCCAGAGATAATTTTTTCTCTTATAAAAGCTCTTATAAATCACTCAAACAAAAATTGAACTTTCAACAGATATCTCGAACAAAACACACTTAATTTTATCGAAATTATTATCGAGGAAATAAAGAAACCAAAGGAATGTTTTGGAAAACATTTTGAAATATTTTGTAACTAAATTAGCTAGTCTGGTTTTAAATGGAAACACACCCAACAGTCCCAGAAGCATTTGGAAACACCTGCCATGGCTTATAATGCTTTAATATGTTTATAAAATTTAATAGTTTTGTACGATTATTATTAGGAGGCTACCGTATACTTAACGCTACTGTCATTACACGGGCTCATTCATTATGCTCGTGCTTCTGTCGAGTTAAGTGTGCTCACAGCTCACAACACAACTCGCGCTCATTGTGTGTGTTTTATTATAAACACACAGGTGATTCAAGTGAACAAAGACTAAAGACTATCTTGGCATTATAAAAAAAATATTAAAGACCGAACTTATAAAGTGGATCTAGAGAAAATCGAAGAAATCGCTTGAACTAACTAAAATGACGTCATAAACTATTTGAGGTTATGATAGTGGTTGAAATGTTAAAAATTTAAAATTAATGAAAGATGATGAGATGAAGAAGATGAAAGTCTCACTAAACGAAATCATTCAAAACTGAATCTTATGATAAATATGAAATTATCATCGACTTGTTCTGTTTTCCATGATTAATCCCCTGGTGAGTATTTAACGTTACATGCGTAACACCGGATGAACTACTGCTATTATGACTCTAATGCTTCAATCTTTCCATAATTATGTTGATGCTGCATGTGTAATTTTTCGACAAAAACGCCCTGAAAGTTCGAAAAATGCTCATCATTTCAGCATTAAACAAAGCAATTTTATTGTAAATTTAAAAGCAATTACTAAACTTAAACTTTGTGCTTCAAGAATGCGTAATGTCTCTATTACTGCCTACATTTGCCTAGAATAATATTATTTATTTACTGCAATTACGCGTCATAATAACATAATAAAACGCAACGGCAACGTTTGCATCTTACAAAACCGAAAGAACGATTGTTGTGTAACTTTGTGCGCGCGCCGATTCGCACCTGCAAAATAATGAAATCATCATCTTCATATCGGTAGTGTGGCGCGCCGCCGTAACTGTAATAAACTATTAAATTATTTTATTTATTTATACTCGTATTTCTTATGATTTTTAATATTTTGTCGTTAAATCTTTTCCTTTGATCTTTGATTTTGTAATTTTAATGTGCGCGTAGATTTTTCTCTTTTCCGACATCGATTCCGTTTAACTTCGGTTGCGTTTAACTCTTTTGTAAATACGGTAAAGTGATTAATTTATTAATGTATTAATTAAACGCGTCGGTTTAAACAAACTCGTCCTCGCGTCGATTTGTCGAGGCACGCTCGCCGCGTAATTGTAACGCATGCACCGGCCAGCATGATCTGCGCGCTGAAGAGAAAATTAATGCGAGCCCATTTCGAATTAATAAAACGATGAAGTTATTAAAGCCCCTAATGTCCGCGCGCGCCGGCCTCTGGACTGATTAATAAACAGCTGTTTTGAATACAAATTAAAAGTCGAAAGCGCGTCGATCGCTCATTTCAAACTGCATACCGGTCATTCCAAACGAAAACATTAGTTCATTTTTGAATAAATTTACAAAACATCGCAGTTCGGGGTTTTGTCGAACCATAAACAAATCTTTATTTTTTTAATCTTTTTTGAGGAACAAATAATAATAAAACAATGGAAAAATTAATAATAATTTGAGTTGTTCATCTAACAGTTTGTAATTTGTTCCGTTTGACTTGGATTCGATCGCATTCAATTGCGATTGCATCTGATCTGATTGAATGACCGCAAGACACGAACCCAAAACGTCTACCGGACGAATAAATTAGCAATATTTCCTATTAGCTTATTATTTTCATTGACGCATAGCTTCTTGGACAGGGACGACAGGTATTTACACTTCCAGCATCATCTCAATAGCTGCGGTCTCTTCTATTCCAATCTTGACTCTGTTCCTTCTCAACGTTCTCATCTTTTCATCGTCTATCAGTTATTTTTTTCGGTTCTATGCCACGCCGTGGTTAATTTTCTATGCATGCAAACGCCGCATTTTTAATTGAAAGTATACCAAAGCGTCGAACATTAACGGCCCGTAATTTATGTCTTCATAACGCGAACGAATTTTAATTGAATCGTAGACTTAATGAAGAAATTAGTATCAAACTTTTGGGCTCATATTTGTTGAGACAAAACTAACAAATTTTAACGCATAATCAAATTGATTATCTTCAATTAAAATAAACATACGTTTTGTATTGATTAAAATTTATTTGTCAGATCGAAGGAAAAACGAGTTTTTGATAATAAACATAAACATAGCTGTGAAGTGTAATTAGTTTCGAAATTTATAACGTTTAATAATTTAATTTAATCTTAAACATCTCTACGAGCCATTAATCATGTATTATCTCCTAATTTAAAATTTAAACACACACGAACACATGCAAATCGAAAATTTGGAGACAAAATATTTAAATATTTTGTGTTAACACTGAAGCGACGCGTTTTAATTTAGTAAATCTTAATTTCAATATTTTTTCATTTGCATAAATTTGCCTATTGATTGAAGTGTCAATTAATTTTTTTGTTAATACTCTATTGCTTCCTGGAGTTGGAGAAAAACACCACGGCGACGTTTCGTAACGCTTTGGTTTTCGTACGTGTACACAACAGGTGTTTGAGGTCCAATTATTCTTCTCGGTAATAGAACGGATCCTAATTTTATTCGATTCAATTATTGAGCCACTACTTGGTCGCAATGAAAACATCAATAGCGGAACACGTGACCAATCATTGTGGGACTTATTTAAGTCGAATAAGAAGCTTGTGGAGTGAAAAAAAGACAACACGAGTTATTCAAAGAAGTGGCCACAATGCGTTGTTCTTTTCAGCGCTTGGAGTGCGCAACTCTATCGTCAAGGATAATAAAAACGCCCAGGATAATCGCGCCCCATTATCGCTTTTGTACGAAGCGTCCGGCCGCGCACAATCGGCTAGTTAATAATAATAACGCCGAGAAAAACCGCGTGCGCATGGAAAAAACGCAAAAACTTGACTTTTGACTTGGTTGTGGTTGTGTCGATGTTGATGGCACAACTCGCCTAAATAATTCCGAGCAGATGGCCGATGGTTTGCGCGATGGGTCGGTCGGCGAAGGCGCGCCGTAAATTCGCCGCAATTTATACTAAACTTAATCGAAAATCGATTAAAAGTGCACGTAAAAAATATCATTATCTACCCTTCGGAAAACGACGCGACGTGCGCAACAAAGGTAACAACATAATCGATCTGCTCTTCGGTGCCTTGAAGCTTTCCTTCAAGCACAAGCTTCGAGCTTGGGTCATAGTCTTCAGGTGCGCTCGAGGTTCAGTTTTAAACGAAGGGATTAAACGTTTATCGGCTGTAATTGTACTTCCGATCCGATCCAGTCTGGTTTCTTATTAATTCAGAATTTATTCAATGTTTAGTACTTCAACTTAACAGGTATAATCTTTACTTAATTGTTTTTCAACCATAAATTACGGAATTATTATGACTTTCACTGAAACGGTTTTTGTTTTTATTGTTAAAACGTTTTATTAAAAACAAAACTTATCATTATGTAGAACCATAAAGTGTCTTTGATCTTTCAGTTAATTTAAGTCTCATATCTGTCTTGTATTATTAGCTCAATTATTAATAAACAACGAAAAACAATTGTTGTTAATTCCGCGCTCATAATCCACTTTGTTGTACATATAATTAATATAAGTGTTATCATCAAAGGCGGCGCTATCGTATCGGATAAAGAGGCCATCAAAATAGAACTCTAAATCAAAGTTGAAAAATTTTAATTAAAAATGCGCGATCAACACAGCATTTATTTGTTGCGGTGCAGTGCAAGACGTTCATAATAAAATTAATTACAATCGACATCGACGACCATTTCGCCTCAAAGTCTGCCGCTACCGCATCTTGCTATCGGCGGTGTGACATCACAAAACATTCATTCATTTCCAGACTTTCATTTGCGAACCAAGTTCATTGAGTGCAATTGATTACGACGCCGACGTCGCGTCGAAAACGAAACGAAAAATCGGTTTCCTGCTTCGTCTTTTTCGCTCGCCACGCGAAGCATCAATTGATTTGTGTGCCTTGAGCGAGATAAGCGTGCGCAAGTCGAAAACAAATCGAAAACAAACTTTACTCGGATTCTGATAAATATGATTGCGGACAAGACTCTGTGTCTGCTAATAATGTCCGCACCAAAACGGAAAAATTAGGTTGCGATAACGGGTCATGCGCTGAGTCTTGCCAGACAATATGTCTCTGAGTACTATCAGAATTTGATGCTGCCACAACTTTAAAGGCAATCCTA